>PVKA01023274.1:0-35881 GCA_004027165.1 Ctenomys sociabilis | reverse complement strand
TGACCACTTCCTTCAAGTCATTTGTCTGCACCTCTCGGGTCATGATTTCCATCATCTTCTTCCGGATCTGGCGGACCTGTTGGTGCTGAGCATAAGAGGTCTTCCGTATTTGATTGTTGCGTTTTTTAGTAAAGCCAACACAGAATAGTCGAAGCAAATAACCATCGGTAGTCTTGACATCAACATGAGCTTCGATCATTGTCTGCCATTTTTTGACCATGGAACACATTTTGTCACGAGTGAGGTCCATGCCATGGAAGTTAGTAAGGCAGTTTTTGCCCTGAACATCTTCAGTAATGAGCTTGAATTTTCTAAAAGCAACTTCATCATTCTGCAGATCAGCAAGGCTCACTTCAAACACACGACCTTTGAGCCCATCAGATGCAATTTTGGTTCCTTGAGTTCTGGTGACGAGTGTTTTCCCAATATTTCTTATGTTGAACATTGCCGGGGCCTTCACATCACACCAGTCTTTTTTAGGAAATGGGTCAACCACTTTCTTCTTGGCTCCTTTTTTGCCGCCTTTCGTAAGGCGCTTGTTCTTGCCTACCGCCATGGTGCTGCACACAGAGCCAAAAGGTGGAATACTTTATTGGTATATTGGTTGTGTGTTTTCTGTGCAGTTTCCTGATATTCCCAAAAATTTTTGGTATTGGCTAAAAGTCTTTGTACAAACAGTTTTTAAAAAAATTATTGTGGAAAAAAAATCTAAGCCTTTGTAAAAAATAAAGTAATACCACAAACTCTTAACGAACCAACCCATTCAGACCATGACCTATTCCCCAACTACTGTGAAGTAAATCCCAGATATCATTTCATCCTGTAAGCACTTAAAAATGGATTTTGTATTTTATATATAAATTAACAAATGCTAACTGAAGGAGCAAAATCCTGAGTTGTTCAGTCCTCCAAGGTTTTGTTTTGTGGTGCAGTGGTGCTGGAACACTGCCATTAGCCAGAGTCTAGAGTGAGCATGGAGGGCCCCTGTGCTAATGAAGAGATGCCAATAACAGGCTGCAGTGGTGGACAGATAGATGTTAAACCATAAATCATAAACTTGAAGCTGTGATAGTGGAAATCTTGTCTTTTTGCTTAACATGGTGCCTGGAAAATTATAAATGCTAAGTAGTCTGCAGATCGATGAACATACTATAGTTGAAAATTAAACTCTTGGGATAATGGGTCTTGTTATTTGTGGTTATTGTCATTTGGGGTGTGAAGTATGCAGTGTATTTGGAGAGGTAGAGGAACAAGGTGAATGAATTAAGAATTTGCTTTGACAGAGGAATTAAACTGATCCTAAATCTAAGTTTGTAAAACTTAGGTCTGATTTTATGAAGGTATATGATATGTATAAGTAAGTGGAAAGTAGTTGGTGCAGGTCAACTAAATGAAGTTTAAGAAGAAAGTTTACATATTATATTTATTCATATAATCTCTTAATTGTAGGGCTGCAGTCGACTTATTACTTTAAGAACCTGGTTGATATTTGTTTCCTTTCTTATTTATAGAAATCTTAAGATTATATCAAATACTCAGTGTTTATATATTCAAAGTCCTTAGAAGTGATCTGCCTTTTTTGAGTCTTGTTTAGTTATTTATAAACTTCATAATAATTGAAACTTGTACAGTCTTCAGTGGGAAATTTAATGTGAGAAAGTGGTATTATAGTGCTTCGCTAGCAATTGGTCATTTTTGTATGAGTTTTAGTTGATAGACACATTCACAATAAAAGCAAACAGTTGATAGAAGTTTAGTTGCTCATTTCATGTAGAGAATAATCTCTTTTGTTCATAACTTTATATGTAACCTTATAAATTTGGTTGGACAGAGTTAACTTTTTTCTCTTGTGGTCTTTTAGGGGTAGATATAGCCCATTTTTCTCAGCCACTGTTTCCAGTAAACCAAAATGGGAAAAGTAGTGGAACTGATAAAATGTCAGTGGTGACATGACCTGCTGATACCTGAATGCAGGCTGTCCCAGGGTTCCATCAAACTGTGCTGCGTTTGCCTAGACCCATTCTTGGAAAAGGGAGAATCTGTTGGGACACAAGTGTGTGCTGCCATGTGATTTTTTAAAACAATCTTGAGGTACTTAATTCTGCTTCCTATGTCATGTGCTTCTTATATTTAATTACTATGGGTTTTTCCTATACTTGTGAAAATATAAGTTGAAGTAGATAATAGATTTGTAAGATGGGAAGTGGGTATAACATTTTAAGTTTACATAGAAACCAGCTAATTTTTAACTTCCTTAGTAATTTAGGCTTATGTAGTATAATAGTCTAAGTACAATGAATAATTACCACAAAATATTGATATTCCACAGTGATGTTTACATTATCAAAAGAGTTTTCTTAAAGACTTCTTTCCACATTTTCTTTCTCTTTTTTCTTTTTCTTTTTTTGGTCCTTCTGAGACAGGGTCTCCTTGCTGTACAGTTCAGGCTAGCCTTGGGCTCACTTTGTAGTTGAGGCTGGCCTCAATCACAGTGATTCTCTTACCTCAGCCTCCCGAGTGCTGGGATTACACGCATGCACCACCACGCCTAGCTATATTTTCTAACCTTATCTGTTTCTGTCCTTTCGAGGAAGATAGCATGTGTTATGGTTAAGGCCACAAACTGAGGAGCCAGAATTATCTGGTCTGAAACCCAGCTCTGTCACCAAGGAGCTATGTGGAAAACAGAATAATGAAGTGGAAGATTTGATTCTGTTGTTGTAAGGGTTAGACAAAGCACTGATAACTGTGCCTGGCACACTGTGTATGCTTGTGAGTTATGTAAGTGTTCACAATTATTATACTCAACATCAGGGTGTTTTTAGTGAAGTTGATTGAAAAACAGTTTCTTCATGTATGTCTTTTATTATTACAGCAGCTCAAGAGAAGAGACTTTAGAACCTAGGATAAGTTACCTGCTTATATGCTGTTATTAATTATTGAGTTTGGGAAAATATATTTATTGAACTTCAGTCTCTGCATTTTTGAAATAGTGCATTGTGGTAAGAAGTCAATGAAATTTCATTCTGAGTTCACTATCTTCCCTAAGAAGTCTATCAAAAGCCATAAACTATCTTTCTTGAAAACAAATGCCCCCTTTCCATTTCTATGTAGACATGGGAGGTGGGTCACCTACATGATAATTTTATTGGTATCTGTTCAGAAAGTATTGGTGTCTCTTTTCATTCTACATAGGTATGACTCTGCTGCCCTTAAAGTCAAATTTCTGTCAACATTTTAACACTTTAAAAAGATTTTATAGGATAGATATCTAAAGTACTTAAAATGTGTTAAGATGGGATTTCACAAAGTAGCTCTTAAGTTGGCTTTAAATTCACTGTATAGTCTAGGCTACCCTTGAACTTGTGATCATTTCCCTTTAGCCTTTAAAGTGCTGAGATTATATGTATGTACCACTGTGACCTGCTCTAAAATAGTATTTTAAGATGTTTTATAGTAGCAAGTCAGCTTAAAGGCCTGTGTATTTAATTGCTAGTAAGGAATTGAGTTTTATTTAGATCAAGTGTATGGCCAATGGGTACAAGGTAATTTGTTTTATGTAAGCAATATCTGTTAAGGCTGTGTTACTGACCCAAATCTTCCAGGAAATAGATCACCAGAGGGAATCAATCTGTTCTACTTGATCTCATGTGGTTCCAGTTTAGGACTACGTTTTCTGCTTCCTACTGAAACCCAAGTGTTATTTAACCTGATACCAGCGTATGGAGTCAGAATAACACCTATGCTCTGGTATCAAGATTGAAGCATGATCAGACTTGTCATTTCCTTGAAAAACAAAAAAAATTAAAATTCTGTGCTTTTTTTGCTCATTTAATTTGGATTTATAAGCTCCAGTGGTAGCAGCTGTCTCATTTTTAGAATTTGCGCACAAACTGTCACATTTTTGGTGTTCAACTAATGTGTTTTCACTTTTTATCCAAATTAATGATTCTACCCATGAACTCATTTACATATTTCATTCGTGGTAATTCATTGCTTAGAATTCTAGTCTAAAAATTCCAGATCATCATACAGTACCAAGAAAGACAATTATATTTGAAAGCATACAGTAGAAGTTTTTTTTAAAAAAAACGGTTTAAACTGATGTTGCTCAGAATGATTGTTCAAAATTTCCAAACAGAAGATATGGAAAACATTAAAAAGTTAATTATTTGTAATGTATGCTTTGGGTAATACTAATCAGTATAGCTCACAAAATATTAAAATTTGACTTAATTTCTATCTGATTAAATTTAGCATTGGTCACTATTCCTTTTTTCATTGTTTCAAGGAAATATAAATGTTACAAGATTTTTAATAGATAATCTAGGATTTTTTAAGAAGATGTATTCATAAATGTAAAAGTTTTATGTAATTAAGATTTCAAAAATCCATATCCACAAAGTACGAATTATTAGAGATTCTTTACTCTTCTTTTGGTTTGGACTCATTAAAAGAATTATGATTAATCTTAAAAATAAGTACATAATATACCTTATTTCTGTGATAATCATAGTCTTGGTATATATAAAAGAAACATTATGTAACTCATTTGCTATGGAAAAAGCCATCATCATCATCTTTGGAAAAATCAATTCATATATTTCAAAATGTAGATGAATGATGTGTGCCATGAGGTGGGCTGAAGCTTGGTGGATGCTCCCCAGTGAGAGCAGGCCAGCTGAGCTCTGACATCATCAGTGTGTGTGTGATGGCCTTTCTTGGGGTGCTCTTACTCTTAGCCAGTGGGAGCCCTTGGCTCCCTGGCTGCAGATGAGAGATATTCCCAAATAAGATCTTGACAGGAAATACCATTAAATAAATGTTGCATTGAACTGTAACACTCCTACCTTGTACTATTTTACCTGTCTATGAAAATTGAATTTCATTGGACTGTGTTTTAGGGAGAAATTTAGTTTATTAACAGCCATCCAACCATAGACTTTTAAAATAATGTTACATTTAAACTTGTTCCATAATCTAAAAAAAAAATCAAAGGTGTTAAATTGTTTATATCGTATTTCTTGTATAATAGAAATTTTCAAAATAGTTCATGACCCATTAGTGAGTACTGAAGTTACTTTAGTGATTATTGCCAGCTTTAATAAGCAAAGCAAAATGAAACAAAATTAGAAAACAAAAAAATTCAGTGTTTTGTATAGTGTTGAGGCAAGTACAAAGTGAGGTGTATATATGTGTGCTTCCATGCATGCATGTTCCTGCCTTTTTGTTTTAATGGGCCATTTTATTTAAAAATAAATTATAAAAATAAAATGAGTTGTACCAAAAAAACTTAGAAAGATATCGCATGAGTTACTTTTTGAAGGAGACTGACTGATGGCCTATTCAAATTTTGAGGGTATTTAATCTTAAAACAAGAAGTGATACTGTATCTTCTAGTGAGTATTATGAAGTTGTCACTACATTTTGTATTTGGAAAAACTTTACTGCTGTGCTGTTTCTACTTTTATGTCTTCAGTATTAGTGTATTATGGAATAATGACTTTTAGGCAATGTACTCACTTATTGGAGGTTGAAGTTTTCCAAGTTATAATAAATAGTAAGTTAATGGATAGTTTTCTCATCCTTAACTGTCCTATAAGACTTCAGTGGCTCTTGTTGTCAGGTGATAAGATGAAAGTGCAAAGACCAAATGACTATTAGTAAGAAAACTTAGCCATTCATCTTTTTTGTGTGAGTATAAAAGTTTATATTAGTACTGATGAGATAGCTCAGAGGACTAAGCACCTGCCTAGGCAAGCACAGGGACTGGGGTTCGATCCTGGCACCACATGCCACCCTAGCCCTGTCCTGGGTGGTGCTGAGCTGGCTGAGCTGGCTGCCAAAACTGGGAGTGGTGGCACATAGCTGTAATCCCAGCGCTGAGGAGGCTGAAAACAGGAAGCACACACACACACACACACACACACACACACACACACACACACACCCCTTTTATATTTCAAGGACAAGTTTTCTTGGTTATAGGGTGGCATTACATATATACTGTTAGCTCTCATTAGCCACTCCACCAGGGCTTGATTCCAGGACACTCCAATCTCAAAAAAAAAAAAAAAAAAAGCAAAGAAAGAAAGGTTAGGTCCTTTGTATAAAATGATATGCTGTTTGCATATAACCTATGTATATTCTCTTATATATTTCATCTCTATGTTATTTGTAATACCTAACACAGATTCAGTGTTATACTGTATTCTTTAGGGAATAGTGATAGGAAGAAAAACTGAAGGATGCATAGCAGGATGCTTACCTAGCTTGCATGAAGAAGCCCCTGACACTGAAGAGGTCTATACATGTTCAACAGAGATGTACTATTTTTGTTTTCCCTGAATATCTCTGTGATTGGTTGATTCCCTCAGACCCCACAGACTGGTGTGGAAGGTTGACTGAATCAATATTTCATGGTTCTATAAGGACAGAATTTGTAAAAATACATACTAGTTCTAGGTAGTCTGACACCTGAGAAATGTCTCTGAGTGTGTAACCCTAACAGATCTATCTTTATGTTCTAATCAGTCTGAATCACTTTTACAAAATGTGGGTTGAGCAGAAGAAGCATCGTAACAATCATCTGGGATGTTGTTTCTGTTTAACAGTACTGTCACAAATATTTTAAGATATAGCTCTTTGTCTTCTAAATCTCCTTTTAGTTCTAAGATTTAATTTCTGTTTAAGGGGCTAAATGAAATGAATTATTATGCTTCTTTTGATTCCTAAGATTCTATCATAAATGTTTTTTGGGTTTCTGAAACAGTATCTCACGTGATGATCATGATGATCATGTGTATATTCCCGGCCAAATTAGGCTTTTTTAAAAAGTCAAAATATAAATGACAAGCAGTGGAAGTTTCTGGCCTGGGTATTATTATTATTTTTTTCTATAATAAAATACCTGAGGTTGGTATACTTTAAAGAAGTTATCTCACAGTTTTGGAGGCTGAAAACGCAAGATTAAATAGTTCCATCTGTTTAATCTTTGGTAAGATCATCATGGCTAATGTTATCACATGGTGGGTGCATGTGCAAAAGGAATCACATGTTGAAAAGGGAAAGCAGAGAGGGATTCAGGGGCCAGACTTGCTCTTTTATGACAACCTGGTCTTGTGAGACAAGATTAATTCTTTCCAAAGGTGATATCCCTAGTGATATGTTAACTCCTACACCCTACTACAGATTCTACCATCTCTCTTTTATTTTTGTTTTGTGATTTTGAGACAGGTCTCAGCATACAGTTTAGGATGGCCTTGAATTCACTGTGTTGCCCAGGCTGGCCTCGAGTGCTGGGATTACAGATGTGGGCCACTGTGCCCTCAGCTCCTCTACGTGTTAATGGTGTTGCACAGGGACCAGCTGCACATGTGTGAGCCTTGAGGGATGCAGTGTTTTGTATATCCTCACAATGCCTTCTAGTATGTTCATTAGTGCTACAGCTCAGCTAATCATGTATGCATAACACATAGAGTTTGTTAGTGAATTTAAATATGTAAAATACAGTCATTACAAAAATAAGCATTAATAGAAGTATAGAAAGTAAAAAGTCATTCTTCTAATAGTCCTGAGGAGAGTTAATAGCTTATTATTTATCATTAATACATTTTTTTCTCTTGTATTCAGTTTTTGAAATTAATGAAGAAATAGAAGGTCTGCACAATAAATCTTTCTTTTATTCATTGTTCTATAGATTTGTTTAGTAATTATATATAAATGACTTTCCTGATGAAATTATCCATTAAATAAAAACTGGCTGTAATCTTTTTTTTTTTTTTTTTTCCGCTCAGTGGAAAGCTTTAATTACAAGTCACACACAGATACACAAACACACACACAGTATAACAGATAATTCATAATGCTTAATAAGTGTAATCTCCTCTTTTAGAAAATTTTTTTTAGAAAAAAATTCTTGTACACTTTTTGTTTTATTCCTGCATGTACCTGTACATATAAATTTGATGTAATGAAAATGGATTTATGTTTTCAATACTGTCTGCCAAACTACTTTTTTTCCCACTCAGCAGTGAATGAAAAATTAATTACCAGATTCTTTACATAGAAATCTAAAAGAACTTACAAAACCAAAACTTATTTTTAATATGAAGGACAAAATTAGAGATCTTACATCAATTTTTAAGATACTTTACCAAAACTCCCAAGAGTCAAGACAAATTTGGTGTGGTTATACAAACCCGCAGTTGCAGCAGTCAGAAGGCTGAAACAGGAGGAGCCTGAGGCAGGAATTTGAGGTCAGCTTATGCTACAGAGTGAGGACCATATCTAACGAAAACAAGACTATGCTGTCGTAATGATAGACTATCTTTATTTTCTTCAGAGCTGGAGATGAAACCCAGGCCCTCACATACCTGGTCCAAGACATAGGTCACATACTCAAGCAGTAATGGTCAGTTTCTGTTTGATCAGCAAATGTTTTTTTTTTTTTTTTTTGTCTTTTTGAGACAAGGTCTCACTATGCAGTTCAGGCTGGCCTTAAGCTCACTTTGTAGCTCAGGCTGGTCTCGAACTCACAACAATCCTCCTGCCTCAGCCTCCCGAGTGCTGGGATTACAGGCATGCGCCACCACGCCCGGCTTCAGCAAATGGTATTAATTGATCTTTTCCTCATAAAATATGTGAAATTGAATTTGAAGTGCTTCATAGAACTAAATTGGAAGGCAAGTGCTTTAGAAGATATATGACAAAATAATGCCAACATTGGGACAGGCAAGGATTTCTTACAATACAAAAAGTGTTGTCTATAAAAAGAAACGAAGGTAAACTGGACTTGTAAAAATTAAAGCTGTTTTCTAAAGCCCATCTCTGTACCCCCTGTACTTGGGATTTGCAACCTTCAGGCTTCAGCCTCCTAGAGTACTGGGAATACAGATGTGTACCACCAGGGCTGAGTTGGCTGGTGACTTTTAATTTAAATGCATATTAAACCACAATGATAGAATGGGTGAATTTAAAAGTGCTGGGGAGAATCTGAAGGAAACTAGCTCGCTCATTCCTTGCTAATAGGGTGTCAGATCTATAACCACTTCTGAAAAGTCTGACAGCTTTTTAGAATGAATATTGTAAGATTTAAAATAGGTTTACTGTATTTTCTAGCATTTTATTAAGAGGAATGTAGGCACATGTCCAAAAAAATTCTTAATATAAATGTTCATATTGGCTCTATTCATAACCTCAAACTAAAAAAAGTACAGATACCTATCAATCATTTATCAATAGATAAACGATTGAATGAATCATATTATGTCACAGTGGAATGCTATTTAGTAATATAAATGAACAAACTAAACTGTATGGATGAATCTCAAATATATATCATAAAAAAGAAACTAGACACATACTTTTATATGCTTACTTTTGTAAGTTTTAGAACAGAAAAGAATAAGCTGCAGGGATAAAAGTCGATTATCTGGGTTAAGGGTGGGGAACTGACTGTAAGGAGCTCTCACAGAACCTTCTGGAATATGTTGTGGTAGTAAGACCATTTGTTAATATATACATTTGTTGTATGTATACTATTAGTATATTTCAAAAGAAAGAAACTTTGCTCTAGCCACACAGTTTGGATGGTTTTATGTAAATGGTGAAAAAGGTGCCTGTGAGTAAATTCACCTTCTTCTCCAGTTACCCCCCACCAGGCTGAAGTTTTAAAATTAGCATTTGTGGTACTTCTTTTGGGGGGTTTTCTACCTGTGAGTTGCTTCTCTGGAATCTGGCAACATGTGTTTAGTTCTGTATAATGTAACTAATCTTAGCATTTCTGTGTATGTTAAAGTATGAAATTCTGATTTCTGTACTAGAGAGATTCTCTTTCCTACTTCTCCAATAACAGAGAATAATACATTTTAAATGGGTGAGTAACTTTTGAGCTCTTTTAGGGTTTAGAGCAGAATCTGGTTATAAATTGTGCTTGGAAATTAAAAAAATTTTTTTGGTTCTAGGGTTTCAAAATAAATGTACCTTTGTGTCTGGCACACCCCAAAGCCCTTTATTTTCTTTCTCTATTAATTCAGTATCCAGTTCACTAATTTCTTATATATCTTCATTTGTGGGTTTTAGTTTTTAATTTTTAACATTAATAGAGTCCAATTTATTATATTACCTAAAATTGAACTTTAAAACAGCATTTTTAAAGACTATCTCTTAATGACATCCTTGTAATAGGGAATTTACTTTTAGGGTTTTGCAGAAACTTATACTGTGTGTATTTTAAATCATGGTAGTGTTCTTAAGTCCTCTTGGGGTAGAAATTTCTCACTATGTTTAGTTGTGTTTAGGGCATTGAAAAATGACTATGGATTCAGCTGGGTGTTGTGGCAGACCCCAGTAATTCCAGCACTTAGGAGGCTGAAGCAGGATTATCACTAGTTCAAGGCAGCCAGCCTGGACTAAGTAGCCAAACCCTGTCTCAAAAAAGAAAAGAAAAATAATAACTATGGATTCATAGCAAGATTAAAGTTTTCAGTAATAGTTACACAGTCATGTACTGTTTTATTAGAATATTAGGAATTTCTGAAAACACCTTAAGTTATTTTTTTTTTTTTACTATTTTAAAAAGTGAATTGTTCATTTTTCTCATAAAATCAAACTATGAGAAAAATTTGATGTCTCTATTTTAAATTTATTGAGAAGGATCCTAGATTGTTTAATACAGTCCTTATCTTAATTTTATTACATTATTGGGCAGGGGAGATACATTTCAGAATTTACTTTTTAAACCACTTTCAATTGTACAGCTCCTTTTGATTTCCATTGTTCAGTGTCTGTCATTATTTTCAAGGGTAACAATTTAAGTATGTATGTATTGTTGCCTAGCACAGCAAATGACTAGTGAACTTCAGATTACTAGTCTAGAACTTTAAAAAGTGAATCGCATACAGTTTGTTTCTAGACATGTTCTTGTGTTCTTTGACAGAAGAACTTCATGCTTCATTTTCTTAATATCATGGACTCAAACTGTAGTTTCTGTTCCAGTTCGGGTATTATTTTCTCTTCTCTTTTTTTTTCTCCCTTTGTAAGGTAGTATTTTTTTTTATTTTCTAAACAAATAAGCAGCATAGGTAGAGGAGGCAGATATGTTTACCTGAAATCTATTATTTACTTACATTTTTTTCCCCAGTATAGTTAGTATTTTGGCATAATACTGTCAGGTGAAGTAGTCCTTCCCAGGAACACAGCCAGAGCTAGATCACGGCGCTGGAAGAACATGGATTAAGTGAGCTGTAGCTTCCTCCTCCTCCCTCCTTTCTGCTGCCACAAACCCATTGTGGAAAGGAAGTAAACGTACCAAGAAAAACAAAGTTCTTAAGATATGTACTTACTAGGACAAGAAAAGTTTTTCTTTCATAATTGTTACTATTTAAAATATAATTTATTGACTTAACTGTGATGACACATGCCTGTAATCCTAGCACTTGGGAGGCTAAAGCAGGAGCATGGTGAATTTGAAACAGCCTGGGTTACATAGTTACATAGCGAGACCTTGTTTCAGAAAAATGAAACAGAATTCTCTCTCTTTCTCTCTCTCTCTCTCTCTCTATATATATATATATATATATATATTATTTACACACACACATATACATATTTCTTATTTTCACAGTATTTGACATTTATTACAGGTAGAGGAGGGATTGGTCACTTGATCTAGCAGTGGCTGCAGTGTGGGGTATATGTAGTATAAGCACATGGCATCCTTGACACAGGCACTATGTGAGTGGAAGAACAGCACCTCCTTGTGACCACACTTCTGGCATGGGTGGTCCTCAACCATGGCAACATGGGGTCCTGGACACATCAGCTATGATTGGAGTTATTCATTTACTTAGTGCATGATTTTGTTGACGTACATGCAGCCATTTCAGCTTCCTGCAGGTAATCACTACTCTGGCATGCATACAGCAGAACATGGTTCTCCTTGTCCTCTTTGGGGTACTGCCTGTTGTTACATTCTTGGCAGCATGGAATACCCACAAAGCCTGTCTGGTAAGTCCTGCCTGGTTCCATAGCTGTGCTAGGTTCTTCACATAGGAGTGATTTTTAGAGTGGTCAAAGAAAGGAAGCTGGACTTTTTTCTGACATAGTAGTCATTTTGTTTCCTCTTCTTTTGCTTTCACGTTGTTATTTGTGTATTTGTTTTTAAGCATGCAGTTTATGATCCTGCAAAAGACTTATGGGGCAATAATATTTTGTCCAAGCCTTTTATTACTTTGTAGTTTCTTGTCTCACTTCTTAGGCAAACACAGAAGATGTGATGAGCTGGGGGCAGAAATAATCTACTTTGGGATCAGACATTTGCTCAGACTGTCTTTGTGTAAGCTGCCCAGGACTCCTAGGAGGTGGGGTGTAGCACCCTTGTGCAGCTCCCCACCCGACACACACACACACACCATTTTGATTGGCAGTGCCTCAGACTGATCATTGGCAGAAGCAGGATTCAAATTGAAGGGTAATTATAAAAATTATGTGCTTGCTGTCTGCTACATCTTCAAGATTGCCTACTGTTGCCAAGTTACAAGACACACAGAGGACAGGGAACTGAAAGCAAATCCAAAATCCACGCTTAGAAAAAGCAGGTCAAATAAATCAGGGTCAATTTATTCACTTTACATGTTTATATATTCATTTTTATGTACTACTATACATCCAATTTTGTAATATTTAGTTTTACAAATTACCTTAAATAAATACCTTCCAAAGTCTGTATAACTATTTGAATTACAAAAATTGAATTTTTATGGAATTTTTCTGAATAAGCTGGTGAGTTCAATGAACTATTGAGTTTCAAATGAAATTTACCCATTTTGATAATAGAAAAATTACAGTATGTTTAAATGTTAAACAAGTTTATTAGAAATATCGTTAAATATAAATTAGTAAATTGTTAATGTGACAGATGGAAAATGTGAAATATATCATTTTTTTCTGTTGTGGGGGGACTTTAATATTATTTTAGAGAAACATTTAATTATTCTATTTTAGTTTAGTTGCCATTATATCATAGGTGATAATTTTTTTTTGTCTGTGGTAAATTTTCAGAGTACATAAAAACTAGACTTTCCCCCAAGGAGTGACAAAATGCTCAGTTTTGGTTGTGGCTGGGTTTTGGTCCCCCCCTTTGTGTGTGTGTGTGTGTGTGTGTGTGTGTGTGTGTGTGTGTGTGTGTTTGTATTTTAGCGAAGGATCTACAGGGTGTTCAGGGTCTCACTAGTAGATCAGACTCATAGTGATTCTCTTGTCTACAGCCTACAGGCACACACCACTACACTCAGTCTTCTCAGCATAACCCAGGGGCAAGGCTGGCCTGGCAGGCCCAGAATCGCCCCTGCACCTCCTTGCAGGCATTTTAATCCACTGAGCTATTTGGCTGGCCTGGTTTTTCTTTCTTTTTTTTTTTTTTGTTTTTTTTTTTGCTTTTTGGTATCAGTGATCAAACTTAAGACCTGGCGCTTGCCAGGCAGATGCTTATATCATTGAGCTGTATCCCTGGCCCAAAACTGCTAAGGTTTGAGAGGGGCTACACTGATTTAAAAAAATGTTGTTTAATGTTACATTAAAAAAATGACAGTAACAAATGTTCTCCCCTTATGGGGGAAGAGATTTCTTTTGGTACCTAAATTATACCCTTATCACCTTACAGAATCAGAGAAGCTTGGTTGTGCCATTAATTTCTATTTGAGAGGCATAGGACCAATAATAACTGTCCTAATTTTTCTAAAAAAGTGGATTTTTACAGAAATACAGTTTATTAATGACACTTTAAAGAAATGGTAGAAGGTTTAAATAAGCCATCTAAACCATACTTAAACTTTTTTTTTTTTTTTTTTTTTTTTTTTTTTTTTTTTTTTTTTTTTTTTTTTTTGTCTTTTTGTCTTTTTGAGACAGGGTCTCACTATGCAGTTCAGGCTGGCCTTAAGCTCACTTTGTAGCTCAGGCTGGTCTCGAACTCACAACAATCATCCTGCCTCCGCCTCCCGAGTGCTGGGATTACAGGCATGCGCCACCACGCCCGGCTTTAAACTTTTTAATAAGAAAAATAAAATTAGAGGCTGAGGATTTATTTAACTCAGCTGCATAGCATCTGCTTGGCAAGTGCAAGGGCTTGAGTTCAGTTCCTGGAACAAAATGAGAAAAAGAAAAAATTAAGAGTTGATGAATTTCATGAATATAGATAGCTAGTTGCTTAAACTTCAATAGCATATTTTTCTTTATGTGAAAACCTGAATAGTGGCAGTATTTCTCTGCCTTATTGAATTGTCATGTTTTCTCATTTATCTCTATTGAAACTGAGTTTTCTAAAAGGCTGCCTGTCTTTCCTTCATCATCTTGTCAAGGTCCTGTAAGTCAGCTGTTGAGTGATGTCATAGCTTCCTGTGTTCTACAGACCCCTCTCTGCTGCCACTCTGTACACTTTCCAATTGGTGTAACAGTCATGTGACTTTGTATTGTCTTAGAATACTGGTAAACTCCTTAGTCACTTGTCTCACATTTTATTTATTTTTTTAAATTTTTATTTATTTTTTAATTTATTTTTAATTTTTTTATTTTATTGAAGTACAAATATCAATGAGCCAGTTTCAAGACAAATTAACAGGACAGATTCGATAAATTAATACATTGCAAACTGTTTTGACAATGTTTTGGTATCGTACAAGGTGCTGCATACATATTATACTTAGAGACATTATTATAGCAGATGTTTCTTATCAGTGAATTAAGAGAGTGTAGCTGTTTACTTATCTTATTTTTTATATCTGAATTTTTTTAAATTTTATTGAACTACAAATGTCAATCAGTTTCAAGACACCTTAACAAGACAGATTTGATTAATTAATACATTGCAAACTGTTTTTATAATGTTTTAGTATCGTACAAGGTGCATACATGATATTATATTTACAGATATTATTTTAGCAAATATCTTATCAGTGAATCAAGAGTGTAGCTGCTTATCTTATTTTTTATACCTGAATTATATCAAAAATTCAATAATTATTTTCCTAGTGGATGACTGTAGTACTAGAAGCCGACATAATATCCTGTCCAACCACCATTAGTGCAGATCTTGCCTGTCATAGAATTATGTAGAAGCACAGCGTTATCTATCCCAACTGTACTGTCTATACATACACATGATGATTTTTTCTTTCTACACCCCTTCCTTTGTCTACACCTGTCAAAGGTGGGCACTCCATTGACATTCAACTAACTTAGGTGCTTGTGTCTCACATTTTAGACTTCATTTGAAAACTTAATGAGATAGAGCCTATAGGTCTATTTCTGAATCTGTATTAAATTGGTTTCTCCAACATCTAACAATACTTTTATACAAATTGAAACCCTAAAAAATAAAGTTGAATGGCTGGGCGTGGTGGCGCATGCCTGTAATCCCAGCACTTGGGAGGCTGAGGCAGGAGGATTGTTGTGAGTTCAAGACCAGCCTGAGCTACAAAGTGAGCTTAAGGCCAGCCTGAACTGCATAGTGAGACCCTGTCTCAAAAAGACAATAAATAAATAAATAAATAAAATAAAGTTGACAAAGTAATAGAATTTTATTTTTATTTTTATTTTTTTGGCTTTTTGAGACAAGTTCTCACTATGCAGTTCTTGCTGGCCTTAAGCTCATTTTGTAGCTCAGGCTGGTCTCGAACTCCCAACAATCCTCCTTCCTCAGCCTCCCAAGTGCTGGGATTACAGGCCTGCGCCACCACACCCGGCTAAAGTCATAGAATTTTAGGGCTAGTGGTCAAATAATGTCATTTGTACTTGAGAATATGGAGCTATAGAAGTGTGTGTTTTGACTAGTTATATCTTCTTGAAGTCATGATATGGCTGGTACAAATCTTATTGTTATTTGTGTTAATTCAGCAGGGTCTTTATAACCCTTTCAAAGGGTTTTTCACTTTGATTCTTTAGAAAGTAGCTTAGAAAATAATTAGCATTTTGATATGTAATTATTTTACAGAGAAAAATTTCAAACACTGTAAATATTACCACTTAATACATGGAAACTGGTCATCAAACATTTAAGTTGAAACTGTACCATGAACTGGTTTTTACTAAAAGTGGGAGTACTGTGATTATTGGTCCCTCTGTACAGCAACTCCACAATTTATGTTAAACTCTCTGCAGTCTTATTTATGTATGTTATTGGTGTAACTATTACTCTGTTGGTAGTCTTTTCACTCTATGAGGAAATGCAGTCCACCTCCTGAGGGGAAAAAAAAAAGTAGTACTTAATACCATTATTCCCACAGAGCCTCAGAAATCAGCACAAAAGTTTTCATGTTAATCTCACAAATGCTATTACTTCAAATTTATTTCATTTCAAAACAGTATCCCATTTCTTTTAATAAAATACAGAAGCCGAAACAAGGTCAACGTGGTACGTGGTAGAAGAGGGAGTCGAGAATGGGCTCTGGAGTTTATATTAAAGGAGCTAGCTATGGTTGAAGGGAAATCTAGGCTACTATTGCTGTAGACAGCTAAATTAAATAGATATTATAGGCAGTCAGACAGGGCCAGGCCCTCAAGGGCAGTATGAAAGACAAGACAACTTTACAACTTTGGGTTATTTATTTTAGGACAGGGTCTACAGGGTCTAGGGTCTCACTGCATAGATCAGACTTATAGTCATTCTCCTATTTGCAGCGTCCCAAGAGCTAGGATTAGTGGTGTGGTGACACCATACCCAGTCTCAATCACGTTCTCAGAGTGTGGAGTAGGGGCCCGGCACATGGAGTAGGACTGCAGGTCCTGAGTCTGCCTAAGCAGGCACTTTAAACCGCTGAGCTATTTGGCTGGTCCGAGTTAGTAAGTTTGGAAAAGGCAGACACTACCGGTTGTGGGCCAGACTTCGATACAGAAGAGTAAGGAAATGCAGCCACTTATTTCCCTAAGGATGTATATCAGGGATTGATAATTCTAAATAAATATCAATCACCCTAAAAGAGTCACAAAAGAGTCATTAGACCAACTCCAGCAGAAGGGGCCTTGGTCTGTATTCATGCTATATGACTTGTTTCCCCATTCGATTCCGATTTAATCAATTTTACTTGAGCAATGGTGCTCATAACCTCATTGGTTGACCATAGTATTGTCCCACCTCATGCCCACCTAAGCTTGAGTTCCCATAGTTTTTATCTTAGACCCGCCTCATCACATGGTTTTGCTCTATAAAATCCCTAAAAAAGGCAATTTCCCAGGTAACCACTAGGGTCCCCCTCTTGGACAGAAGCTTTCTTTCTGAATGAATATTCTATCCTTTTTTTTTTTTCTTCAAGATTTAAATAGACTGTTGTTTCAGGGAAGAGCAGGGCTGATGTGTGTGGTCCCAGATGTCATGATGAAGGTACTGGGAGTCCAAGTGGGCTTACCTCCTGCTTCTCCTGTTTGCTCCTGCTGCCAGGCAGGGTCCTGTCACACCTGGAGAGCTACAAGAAGCAGGAGTGAAAGGGGCTGTCCTTTCCCCTGTAACCTGGTCACCCTACCAGCCGTCCAGATCATGTCTCAATATTCTATTTTTAACCACCATTTTGTTCCAAAGTTCATTCTCTGGATTTAGAGAACATGAACTTGGCCAAGTATCTTTCAGGTTGGGAGTTTCATTTTTCCCTACATCACAAGTACATTGTATGCAAATTTGAAAGGAGAATCTTGTTTCTCCCACAGATTGGAGGATATTTTGAAGGTCATATACTGTTTTCTTTAGGAGCATTATAGGAAATTTCTGTTGTATAGTAGGAGTGGGTTGTGTGAATTTGGGGTGTAGTGATCACTATTGCCCTGTGTGAGTCTTTTTGCTTTATGAACCTTTAGCACAGCTAGGATTAAGAGCTATAAGAGATATCTTTAATTTCAGTGTTAATTATTATTCTTGCAAAATGTGTAAATTCTGGCCACCAAAGTTTTCCTGGGAATGCTATCATGTCCCAAAATCTTTCTTTTAGAAAAGAACAGAAAGCATGCAATAAAGTACTCTAAACTTTATAAGCAGTCCTGTAGGAAAAATGTTTTTAAACCAATGGATACTTAATTTTGTAGAGGGGATTTTTTGTTTGGTTTTCTCAGTGTTATTTGATGTACGTTATTTAGTTAAGGCAATGAATATATAATTCTAACTTGCATATTAAGGGGGAAAGCCAACATAATAAAAAATCAAAACCCTTCACATAGGAAAAAGCCAACATATTTACTTTTTAGGTTGATAAGTATCATTTTAAAAATGGAAACCTCATGTAGGTGTATTTCTGCTCCCCTCTTCCCAAAGTCCTTGAATATTTAAATATTTTGGTTTTAAGACTTAACTAAGTTGTGACTAAGGCCATCAGAAAGCCAGTTCATAATCCAAACATTTACTGTCCATAGTATTATTTGTTAGATGCATAATTTGTGTTGGATGTCATGCCTCACCTGTTACCGATGTTCTGTGTTCTGTGAAGTATTTTATACTCTTCCTTTTAACAGTTTGGGCTATACTTGCACCTACTCATGTGCTTTATCTTAAATAAAGTATCTTTATACTCCCCCCACACACACACATGTGGTTGTGAGGGCATTGTGGTAGTAGCTGGGTGCTCATGGAATCTTCACAGGCTGCCTAGATCCTGCTTGGAAGCCATGTATCAGTCTTGTGGCTTTGAGGTGAAGCAGTGGACAATATAATTGGAGCTGGTACTGTACCTGAGATCCCTTCTCCATACTCATGGTCTATTAGCTGTTGTTTAGTGTTCTTTTCCTTACTTTCTCTCAGAATTGGGTAATATAGTTATTTTTATTTTACTTTTTGCTTATTTTATTCTTTTCTCCAGCTTTCCCTGCCATCTCCAGTTAATAGGAAGGTGTTTGTTGGGCTGTTGCTTGCTAAGAGCCTGGTCCTTCCAACTCATGATTTTACAGGGTAATTTCTTTCTGCACTTTTAACTTCTTTTTTCCCCTTACCTTGCTTCTTTACCATTTTGAAAGACAAGAGAAATGTTTGTACCCTGCCACTAACAGTAGATTCTGTAAGCAGAAAGGGCGTTGGCATCCTCTGTGTGTAACATTCATTCAGTGTTTGAAGACATTGATTTATAATTATACAAGGGCACCATGGGAAAAATGTGAACTTTCATAGAAGTGCAGAAGTGAGACTATCTTCTCATGAAAAAACTACTGTGATCTATTTGAAGACAGTGCTTGAAAAGAGATAGTATGCTATGTAACATGGTTTTGAATTATGTGATGTAGAAACTATATAGACATAAGAAGCAAAATGGTTATTTGAGATTCAAACAGGATAGGACTTCATTCTTGGACCTTATTGCTTACAGGGTTGTACCTGTTCTAAAGTGTTCTCTTAAGTGTTTACAGGATTTAAATAATATTTAATTTAATATATATTAAATGTTTAATTTAATATATAATTTATTTAACTGTCTCACAGAAGGTAATGCATGTTAAAAGGAAAAAAAAAATACCTAGAATGTGTGGGGCTACCGTAAGAACTACCTGAGTAGCCACATCATTTGGTCATTTCACTGAAACCCTTCTGGACTCAGTGCTTGGGACCACATCAAAGGCCGCAAAAAGAAATAGTAATTCCTACCACAGGATACTCATGCTGATGTGTATCAGTGGAAGCACAACACAGCAAAATAAGACTGTTGTTTTTATGGAGCCTGGCTTGCAGTCAATAATATTGCTTTGCTCTGTAAGCAGACTTGTAAAAAGATTTTTTGTAGTATTGTTGAGGGATGAACAATACAGAAGTCAGGAAAGACTGTGGTGTGATATATTTGGTTTTGAGTCTTAGCTCTTCTATTTTTGGTCCTGTGACCATAATTGTCTGTAGAATTAACAAAGTAGCTTGAAAAGTCTCAGCTTCATTGTTTATAGCACATTTTTACACTTCACCATTTATGGACTTAAGTTTACGTCATTTGACTTAGTTCTCTAAGATCCCTAGAACCTGTTTCTTGCTATTTCCCATTTACCAAATTTCAAAAAATGTTTTTTCCCTTTAACAAAAGTCAGTTTAATCAGTTGATTAAACATTTCTCTTGTATTTTGTGCTTTTTTTTTTTTTTTGTCTATATTGTTTCCCCTGTTCACTTCTTCCCTTACCTTCTCTCTACGTGTTGTATTTGAGGAATGAGTTTTGTAGGTTGGCTTTCAGTTACATTTCTTTCCCCATAGTCCTAAATTCAAAATTTGAATACTTTGGGCAATAACTCATGTTCTATTAACAACTATAACAACATTCTTTTTATTCATATTTTTCCTGGTTAGAGAGATTTGAGTGATACATTATCCACTGTACTTTCATTCCTTGTCTTTGTGCCATTTAAAAAAAAAAATATGTGCCATTTTTTGAAACTTTTTTCTTTTTTTATTGTTATATCTACTAGTACTGCATGCAGTGTTCAAGTTGTGGGGAAAACATTTTATAATAAGATAAAGAACATTTTGTTTCCAGTTCATTGCTGATGAGAGCCAGCATTTTTCTTGACTACACTGAACAGTTTTTTTAAAAAGTAAATTTACATACACTAAAATTTATATTTCTAAATGTAAAACTGCAAGTATGACAAGTATTTATAATTGTGTATATGTGTGTATACACACACACACACACACACACACAAAAGTACATAGTCAGAAATTTATTGTGGATTTCTAATCAGTACCAACCATTACCCTTAGGCTAGCAAGCACTGATCTTTTTTTTTTTTTTTTTTAATTCCTTTATTTATTACAGTGTCTCGCTACACATCATGGATTCTTTGTTTGCGGGGGTTGGGGGTGAGTTCAGCCAGCCCTGCAGGGAGGGGCTGGCATGGCATGTGGTGCTGGGGCTCGAACTGCGGTCCCTGAGAGGCGCTCTAGACCACTGAGCTATCTTGCCAGCCCAGCACTGATCTTTCTTCTCTTTATGGTTTTGCCTTTTTTGGAACTTCGTATAAATGGAATTGTACAGCCTTTTCAGTCTGGCTTTGTATGAGTCAATAGTTCATTCCTTCCATTGTTGACAATATTCTGTAGTGTGGTCGCACCACAACTTGTTTATCTACTCAGATAAAGGATGATTGGGTTAATTTTCTAATAATTATCAATAAAGCTGCTACAAACTTTAGCCTACAAATTATATGAAGAGAAATACTCGTTTCATATAGGTAAGTATTCAGAATAAGTTAAAATTTAATTTGCTTTCTTCTAAGTTTAACAAACTTAATGGCCAAATAGTTTCCAAGGTGCTTTGGGATTCTGCAGTCTGTCCCATCACAGTGTGTGAGATTTCCAGCTGGGCCTGTCCTGGTCAGTGCTTGATTTTCCTTCTGACTGTGTGGTAATCTAGCTCTTCCAGTTTGCATTTTCCTCAGCTTAATGATGTGGAGCATGCTTTTTTGAGTTTATTTGCTATTTGAGTATCTTTGGTGAAAAGTTGGTTTCATTTAATCTCTTGGCCATTTAAATCATTAGTTTGCTTTCTTAAGTTTTAAGGGTTCATTGTATTTTCTGATCAGAAATCTTATCAGATATGTGCTTTGAAATATTTTCTTTCAGTTTATCGTTGTCTGTATTTAGCAGCTTTTCTTTGAAGGATTTTTCTGAGCATTGATTTAATACTATACCAAAAACAAACAAACAACTTTAGGATGGGCATCTAAATGATGTCTGTATGCATTTATGTGGAATTTGGTTTTGATCATCCTCTTTTTCCCCTCTTTGACTTTTTGATTTGCACTTTCTTCCTCCATCCCACCTTCTGCTTGCATAAACACACTTGTACACATGCACACTCACATCCACATATTGCTTATTTATTTTTAGGTTTTTCAATCAGTGCAGTAAATATCTGTGCCCCTCCCCATCAGTCCTGTCACACCAGTGTTTAACAGACACTGAAACAATGCAGCTGTGTAGAGGAAATGAATTCTGTTCTCTGTCAAAATTGTAAAGGACTGCTTGTTTTAACAGCTACTGGAGATGGAAGCATTTATATACCAGGGTCATATAGCTTGTCTAAACTGGATCTGTTAAGATACTTGGGATTTTCCCAGTTACCATTTCTTTTTGAATCTTCCGAAGGAGAAATTGACTTCTAATTACAATTAACCCCTACTTCACTCTCAAGTTGTTTTTGAATAAACAAAATACTTGGCCCATTTAAACAAATGATTGAGCTTCATAAATATTGACATGCCATTTATAGATGGCAGGCCTTTAGACATGTATTTACATATTATTTGATGATTTTAGAGTCTTACATTAATGGAACAGATTGTTTGTAAGGCCTGTAAAAATAGATTTTTTTTTAAAAGGAGAGCTGAAGACAGTAATATACTTTGAACAATGATAGCAGGTTCTCATTTTTATTCATCCTAAACAGCTTATATATAGATGCACACATCTAAAATGAATTAAATTTTCATTATTGTAATTTGTTTCTCTCATCTTTGAAAAGTTAAAATTTTTATTGTAAATGCTTGTCTTATAGGTGTAGTTTTATTATGGATAAACTAGTATTGAAACAAGATTGAGATTATGGTTTTTCAACATTTAGAGTTCTTAGCAAGCATACATTTGGATGTGTGTGTGTGTATGTGTGTGTGTGTTTGTGTATTGTGCTAGGAATTGAACCAAGGGTCTTGTGCATGCTACACATGCACATAGAGTTTAAATTGTATCTTTAAATTTTTTTTTTTTTTTTTTTTTTTTTGGTGGAACCGGGGATTGAACTCAGGTTGCGCTTGCCAGGGAAGCGCTTATTCCACTGAGCCATCTCCCAGGCCTCTTTAAATTTTTTTTAATTTAGCCTTTTACAAAATACTTTTCTCTGTGTGTCTCTGTGTCTGTCTGTCTTTGTCTGTCTGTCTGTCTGTCTGTCTGTCTGTCTGTCTGTCTGTCTGTCTGTCTGTCTGTCTGTCTATCTATATCTATCTATCTATCTATCTATCTATCTATCTATCTATCTATCTATCTATCTATCTATCTACCTACCTACCTACCTACCTACCTACCTACCTACCTACCTACCTACCTATCGGTACTGGACATTGAACCCAGGGCCTTTGCACCAAGCTACATCTCCAGCCCTTTTTACTTTTTACTTTGAGACAAGATTTTAATAACTGCCCAGGTTAAACTTGAGTTTAGATCCTCCTGCCTCTGTATTTCAAAGTGCCATGAGGCCCAGTTTAGGTTTTGCTGTTTAAATGTGTGTGGCAAAAGGCCACATGGCAGTCAGCATTTTACAAGTGTTTTAAATGGAAGAAATATTATAATCCCCCATTCATATGGAAATGAAAAGGTATTTTACATTACCCTGGCTTTTAAAACAGGTGCACTGAAAGAAACTGTCTTTGTAGAATGAAATAATTATGAACATAAAAACTTTGGTTGGCCTCTTTTAAAATCTCATGTACTTTTAGTGAACTATTCTTTTAAATACAAGAGTTCTGTTTGTACTGCTAATTAAATTCATGGTTAAGACTTGTTGAATAGCATTTTTTAAAACAGCATTTAATTTATGTGTTGTTTTATCTGGGAAGTTCAGTAACTTGAAAGATGAGATGAGGGCATAGTTTCAGTAAACTGTTCCAAAAAATATGTACTAACTTCTTAAATACTATAAAACTAGATGTATGGCGAAAAGGAACAAATCATTATTTCGCTTGGTACTTCCTAGTTTATTCTAGACTCTGTAATGTATCCATTAATACAATTTGACCTTGGAGATACTTTAAAATATATTAAAATTGCTTTATTTGAGGTAGGTTAGTTTGTTCATGTGCATTGCTGTTTTCAGTATAAGTAAGTTTATCATGACATAACCCCATTGTAAGCACAGGTTCATATCTGTGGCAGTGGTAGCAAATCAGTGGCATGTGTGCCCCAGTAGGCTGTTTGTATCATTGGAAGCTCTAAAAGGTTTGTCATCACTGGCTTATGGTATGCAAGTATTTTCTCCAGTTTAGTAGATTGTCTTGCCACTTTCTTGGTAAAGTGCAGTTTGGTTTTTTAGTTAGCAGTGGTGCTTTTGGTGTCAAATTCAAAGTTATAAAGATTTACCTCTATGCATATTCTGAGTTTATTGGCTTTGTTTTTACGTATAGGTAGTGAATGCTTTGTATATGGTATGAAATGAGGGTTTATCATCTTTGTTTAGTACTGTTTGTGTATTCTATTGTGCCAACAACATTCATTGAAGAGACCACTGTTTTGCTCTGTATATAGTCTTGGAATTTGTGTTGAAAATGGGTTGGCTTAGATGTCTGCTTTTACATTTGCTATCCCATAGATCAATGTTTAGGCCTGCATGCCAGTACCACACTGCTTTAGTTATGATAGGTTTGTGTAGTAAGATTTGAACTTGAGAGATGGAGTCTGCACATTTGTTCATTTTTAGTATTTTGGCTGTTTAGGGTCCCTTCCATTTTCATATGAATTTGAAGATTGGTTTTCATTTCTATACAAAAGGCAAATGGAATTTTGATATGAATAGGATCGAATCTTTAGGTAACTTGGATAGTGTTATTATTTTAATAATCTTAAGTCTTCTATTTCATCAACACTTGATATTTTTCCACTTACTTAGGTCTTTGATTTTCTTTAGCAGTGCTTTATAACAAGTTTTCAGTTAAAATTTTTCCTATTTTTATTTTGCTTTTTATTTTATTAGAGATTGAGTGCAGGGCTTTTTACACTGAACTTACATCCCTAGACCTTTTTAAAAAATTTATTTTGAAACAGGATCTTACAAAATTGTGTTGACTGACCTCAAACTTGTATCCTCCTGCCCTACCCTCCCAAGTAGCTGGAATCACAAGTGTGTGTTACTGCCCTTGGCTATGAATGTGCTTTTGGATTGTTCATTACTGGTACAGAGACACACAACTGAATTGTGTGTGTTGTATTCTGATAAATGACATGTTAAAAAATTAAAGGCTATAGACTTTCATAGCCAAAATAATATGGTACAAGCATATTTCAAGTCGAGGGAATTCATTGAGCAAGGATTTGTTATTTTCATATGTGAGTAGTAGGGCAAACCAAGAGTTATAAAGTACCTATGCTGCCTTCAGAGAACTATGTATTTTAGGGAAAATAAGCATATGTTGAAGCAAGGAATATAGGGAAAAGGCCAAGAGGACGATGATTCCCTGTTTTGTGAAAACAACTAGTGTTTTTATTACAGCACCAGATACCTTTATAGTTAAATGAAGGGCTATATGTGATAATACTTCCACAGTAGTCAGTGTTTAGAGAAGCAAACAATACAAGACATACACATATATAAAGAGTTACAGATTGGCTTACAGTGGACCCACCAAGCTGGTGTGGAAGAATACAAAAGGTGTGTCTGTGCACTGAGAATCCAAAGGATGCAGTCGAAGGCCTGGCGCTCCCTGCAGTAATGTGCAAGTCCTGTCAGGAGGCCGAAGGGTCTGCCCTGGAAGATTCTAGGATTCAAGCTAGAGGATAGAGTCTGCGTAGGAAACCAAAAGGTAAGTCAAAGGTCAAAATGAAGACTGGAGGTCCTTTGAAGAAGATAGGAGGGAGCCTTTCTTCCTTTCCTCTTCCAGCAGTCGGGAGGTAATCCTCCCTAGGGTGGCTCTTTCACACATTTACTCAGGTTGATACAATCAGTCAGCTGTCAGTTCAATACTGTCAGCTTGACAACTGGACACATTTCTTTAAACCATAGTCTTTAGATACAAAGACAAATCCATAGTTACACCTAACATGTTATAACTATCCTGTGTGCAAACAGAAATGTATTGATTCCGCCGGGCGTGGTGGCGCATGCCTGTAATCCCAGCACTCGGGAGGCTGAGGCAGGAGGATTGTTGTGAGTTCGAGACCAGCCTGAGCTACAAAGTGAGCTTAAAGCCAGCCTGAACTGCATAGCGAGACCCTGTCTCAAAAAAAAAAACAAAGAAATGTATTGATTCCCTCCCCCAAATAGAAGGCAAATTTTCTTTGATACTTCTAACTTGAACATTATAACATAGGTTTAATAATAATACTTAAGAATCAATATTAAGTCTATCAACATTATATTATGTTGGTGTTGTATTAGCAACTATTATAACTTCAAACTGGTAGATCATTATAGAAATATAAAGTGAAATTACTTAGCCTGTGCTATGAGTTTTCTTATTAATTGTGTAATAGTCAACTAAGGGAAACCACTTTGGCATTGTTTTTGCTGCTGGTTTTAAGAAAGGTTAATCAGCAGTAATAGGTGATCTGCTTGCTTTTTAGAAAAAGAAGATATTTTAAGGAGGAAAGATTGTTTTATGTAAAATAAACTAAAATGAGGATGAATAGCAAACTAACTTTCAGGATGTAAATGCTTAATTTAATTGTACTGAAAAAATAATCCTCTTGAAAGAAGATTTACAAAGATCTACCTGTCTAATCTTTAAAAATTTTTGGGTTATGAAATGCTATAATAAATTGATGTCTTTGACAATAAAGTGATAATTTATAACAAAAACCCAGTTAAACATACCTTAGTATTAAAATACATAGTGTTTGAAATTTTTATAATGTTTATTCTTTCCTTGTCCTTTTAAATCTTTGAGACAACAGTTTCTCTAACAGTATTTTTTGAGAGTGATGATTTTATAGCAAGACAGTGTTAGGGTTATGCTGCTGTTCCTGTACTGATTTGGAATGGTTACTGGAATGATTTTGTTTGTTCTTCTTACGGGGCATTATGGGGGAGGAAGAAAGGAGGTCCTTTTTTTAATAAGGAAACATGGATTATAAGATCTCCTTATATAATCCTTCTGAATGATAAGATGCCAGGTCAAAATTCTTACTATTATTGTATATTTAATAAGAGAAGTGTGAAAATACTTAGCTTTTGGGTAGAAAATGTTTCTATGTTTCTGAAGTAGAGATAACCATTTGATCCCATTCAGAATCATAAAAGAAGGACACACATTTTGAAAACTTTATGATTAGATTAATATTTTGAAATATACAGATAAAAGTAGAGTCATAATGGCAAATTTAAGTTCTTACTCTTAGTGTTCAGCATATCCATAGCAGCTGTAACTAATGAATTATAGCTTTTCTGTTGAATTTTGGGCATGGCCTGAGAAACTTTCTTAGCAGAGAGCTTCACACAGTATTTTAGAGATTAGTATATGACAGGAAACTATTTGCATCTCTTCTAGACTGTAGGTTCCATGGGATGGTGTATTTTCTTTGGTTTTATTATTTTATTCTCAGACCTAGAATAGTGTCTGGCACATAGTAAATTATTAAATATCAAATGAGGAATGAGTGTCTGAGAAAGTGTTTATTAGATATCCTGGCCTTGAAGACTATCTTTGTTTTAAGTTTCACAATCTTTGCACCTTTAGTAGATATTTGTGTTTCTGTTAGCTTAGGTCAGTATAATTTCTCTTCTGTTTTTGAGTATTTTTATGTTATTCATGCTGAGCATGGCTGATTTAGCCATGTACCACACATATGGTTAACATAATAATAGAGATATAAGTACATTTGATAGCTTGATGAGCATTCATTTCCCAATATATAGTAGCTTAATTTTGTTAAATTTGCGTTTAAAATATTATAAACAGTGTGCTAATTACTGCAATGTCAAGGTGGATTAGACATCTGACAAAGTAGACATTTGAGGACCAACATCTGTGCAAAAACACCTTTAATTACAGTAGTCTTTGATGGTCTTAATTTGTCCCATAAATAAATTCATTATATTGGAGCCATTCAAATCTCTGAGAATAATAAACCATCACATTTTTCAGAATGTGTACCACACAAGGAATAAATGCCTTTTTTTCACTCCTAAGTTCTGTTATTTCTAAAGGTTCCAATCAAGCTTGTTTTTATTTTTAGAGTACTATATTAAATTATTGAATTCATATATTAATCCTTATAAGTGAAATACAAGTATTTTCCTAATGAATGCAGTTTTATACTTAGAGCTAGAGCTTCAAAACATAAAATCAGATTTCTTTTCTCTCTCTTCTTTTTTTTTGTAGGAATACTGGGGGTTTACTCTTCCATCACCTCGTCCTAAGTTATATACCCAGACTCACTTACTTACTTGCTTATTTATTTATTTAGAGACAGAGTCTTGCTATCAGGCTGTCTTGAGCTCACGGTTGTGCAATTGTCCTGCCTTTGTCTCTTTAGAGGGCCAAGATTACACCACAGCTTTTCTTCTTTTTTGAGACAGAGCCTCACTAAGTCCCCAAGTTGTCCAGACTGAACTGGAATTTGCAACCCCTGCCTGCCTCAATCTCCCAGGGTGTGTTTGATTACATGTATCATTACCTTTCTGTTGAGATGGAGATCTAGTTATGTTGAGGGTATCCTCCAATTCCTGGTTTCAAACAGGCCTCCTACCTCAGCCTCTTAAGTAGATAGGGCTGTAGGCACTATGTTGCTATTTCTGCCTTAGATAAGAATGTACAGGTTACTCCTCAGAATTTTCTCTTGTGAGAATTTATCTGAGAAAGCATAGATTCCTATTTGATTTGTAGTTGAAAACAAATTTTGCCTCTGAGAAAAACAATTGAAATAAATTAAGTGCAGGCATGTGACATCTTCATATTTTTTGTGTTGTTTTATAATGGATTTGAAATTATGACTGGAACCTTTGTCATAGCCTTGGGATAAGGAAGATTGGCACAAATAAAGAGAGCAATTCCTTTTTCTAGAGGAAAAATAGTTTTCATTTGGTAGTTACAGCAACTGTCATAGAATCCAGAGCTAAGATTTTGGCAGGCATTGTGTGCTATTGAGATTAAAAATGAAACTGATTTTTTAAGTTCTGTAGCCAAATTATTAATGTTTTTTTGCCACACTTAATAGTTTATAAGGGTCACTGTTTTTGTAAGACACATCTAAAGGTTTTAAAGGGGAGCTAAAAGATATACTCAGAAAACAGAGAATAATGCACAAGATTACACAAGTATCTATTTTTAAAATTTTATTTATATTCTTTTTGAGAAAAGGTTTAACTATGCAGTTCAAACAGGTCTTGAGCTCACTTTGTACCCCAGGCTGGCCTCAAACTCACAGTGATCCTTCTGTCTCATCCTCCAGTGCTAGCATTATAGGCCTTGGCCACCATGCCTGGCAGCAATGTTTTGTTTTGTTTTGTTTTGTATTTTAAATGGTGATAGACTTTTAGATGGTTGAGTTTTTTTTTTTTTAACATTAAAAAATAATTTACATTAATATTTTAAAATTAGAAAAATTGAAGCTCTAAAAAGTAATTTATTATTAAATATGCTCATTTATTCAAGTGTAAGGTATTTTGAGTGAGTTGTTATACTACTGTTAAGTGGTAAAGCAAAATAGTCTCTTATGGGTATTGTTTGCTATAAATGTTCATCTTCATAGCTGGAATGAATGAAAACCAAAGTCAAAGATTTTTTATCTGCCCAGCCTATTTTATAGGGCAGCATTTTGCAAATTGGGAAGCATGACCTATAAATGAGTTGTGAGATAATTTATTGAAACTAGCATTAAGAAAAATCAAATAGAAGGGACTAGAAAAGATAAGTATATGTTACATGCATTAAGAGTGATTTTTTTCATTAAACTTCAGTTTCAGTTATTTGATTGGTTTATGATGAAAAGTATTTGTTACCTATCCATGTTGCATGAGCACTTAGTAGATTATGTAGGGCACTCAAGGTAATGGGCAGTCAAGACATGCTTGACACAAAACTTAACAAGCATATGGAGAGAAACACAATGATCTCCAAAACATTTAAATTGATGGAACTTGCATGTTATGTTGGGATTGTTGTATTGCATGCCTGGAAGTTTCTTAGGTACAGGTACTATGCCTCACTTAGCTTTGTGTCGGCATACAAAATGAAAGAGTCTACTTCTTAGAGCCAGAAAACACCTAGGTCCCAATCTTTAAATTTTTTTTTTTTAAATTAGAAGAAGATAACATTGTTGAAAGAATATAATAAATATTCTTGGTTTAGTTATCAGATAAGTATAGTCCATCACATCATCAAGTGATTTTCACTGAATGTTTTTGAGAAAATTGGAGTGTGGAGTTTTTGGCTAGAATGTATAACCTATTTGCTTTTACCAATTATGTTTGTAGGTTGCTAGTATATACCTCATCATAAGAATATTTGTAGAGAATTGGCAGAAAGTTATGATCAGTCTTGTTATATTTTAATATTCAGGTTAAAATAAAAATTTGTTGAATCTGGTTTTATTAAAGAAAAATCAGCCTCACTGATAAATATTTGAGTTATAGGAGATTATGGAGTGTGTTTTTGACAAGTGTGAAAATATTTTGTGTAAAATGTATAAAACCCTTCAAGGCTCTAACCCAAAAGAAATAAAAATTTTTGTGTTTATCATTACAGAGGAGAAATGTTCATTTGTGGAGTCACATTGGCTTAGAAACAGCCTACTGTTGTAAACTGTCCTTGAGAAGAAACAGTGTTTTTTGGGTTTCCAAATTGAGACTAGTCTCATTTCATCTTTTTGTAAGTGATGTAAAAGAAGTTGTATGTTATCAATTTCAGCCCTTTTAGGTGGTAAAATACTCCAGAAAAGAAATCTAAATGCAGATAATGAGTGAGCAAAAACGTGAGTGAACTTCTTTCTCTGAGATAGCTTTTAGTATTACATTTAAGGGAAAAAATCATATAAATTATACCCATTAACTGGGAAATACTGAATTATTATCAAGGTAAGACCTGTAGGCTACTGCCATGGTTTTCTATAGATAATGTAGCTAAAAGATGATTAATATGCTAGGCATGCTTTTGAAGATTAGTGGAATAATATTCTCTTGCCACTGTTGAAAATCAGACTTGATACAAATCCAAGGTGAGGAGAGATGGCTCAGTAGAACAAGTGCTTGCCTGCCAAGCATAAGGACCTGAGTTCAATCCCTGGTTCCACAAAAAAAAAAAAAAAAAATCAAGATGAATGCTATGTGTTAAATAAAAATAGCAGAGTATCTGAACATGTAGCAATATACTAGCAAATACTTATTCTTTAGGGTTTTCAATACTGAGAGAGGAAGGCAGAAGATGTAACTGAGATTACTAAAATGTGAACTTAGATATAAATTCCTCAAATTATATCATGCTGGAATTGAGACTAGGGTAAAAATGCCTCTAGAAATTTTATAAAATGTTTAAGGATCTATATATTAGGGCCAGAGATAAAGCCCAGTGGAATAAGCATCTGTCTGGCTAGCACAAGGTCCTGAGTTTGATCGCTGGTACCCTACCAAAAAAGGAACTGGGTGTTAAAGACTTAAATTGTGAAAATTAGTAACATGTGATAGTATATATTTTTATTTCTTTCTTTATTTTTTGGCAGAACCGGGGATTGAACTTAGGCCCTTGCACTTGCCAGGGAAGTACTTATTCCACTGAGCCATCTCCCCGGCTCCCCGTGATAGTATATAAACTGTAAAACATTCTCATGAATTTAAATCCACAAGTGATGCCTATACATCAAACTTTTCATATATATTAATGAAAATTTGATACATTTAATTTTTTTTCCATTTGTAAAATAACAAAGATTTTCCTTAGAGTTAGACAAAATTTAGTATTTGATGGAATGCTGGTTTGACTACACATGTGGTCACTTTATGAGTAAAACTTAGAAAGTACAGTTGGCTGTAATTGGACCAACTCAGAACATACTAGGATCATCAGTACCTTTTGTCAGGTTAAGGAAATCCCCTTCTATACCCAGTTACTAATTGCCCCCCACCACTCTAAAGTGCATCTGTTAATATGCCAAACAGTTTGCTTTTTTAGCTGTTAGGGGATCTCATGTCAATAACTTTAATGGTTATTACCATTTTCAAATTTATTCTTGAGGCAGTTCTGATAACAGTTTTCTAGAATATTTTCCATGTTATACACAAGCATACATTTTCAAGTATCAGCTTAGATTAATATTATGTTTCAGTTTTTAAGTCCTTGATGTATCCTGGCTGTAATTATCTATCACTGAATTTTTTTTTTTGCAGATATTTTTGTATGTTTGATTTACTTGATATCACATTATTATATGTTTATGTTTTGTGATGCTGAGAATTGAACCCAGGTCCTTGTTCATGCTAGGCAGGTGCTCAAACAACATCACATTTACTGTTTGTTACTTACTGTAACTATAATGCTGACATATTACGGGCCCTAGTGAACTAATGTTAAATTGAGCTGGGTTTGGTTTCAGTTGTACTCTAGTATCTCTGGCCAGTCCTTTTGTCTGCAGTGCTAGCTCTTTCCCTTTCTTTTTACCCTTCACAGGCGGTCATTTAAAGAAAAAAACACATTTATTTCCTCTACACCTGTATACTTTTTGTTGTTGTTGTTAAAAACCATGCAGCCTTTTTATTGTTAAGTCATGAAGAGGTATCAAAATTAAAAAGCAAAAATTACAGGATTAACAAAACTAGGAGCATCAAAGGAAGTGAAAATGGTACTAGGTGCAGGGCAATTATAATGAAAAAGAGGCTGAGGAAGGAGAGGATGACAGATTGCACCAATGGCGAGGGTGACTCTTAAGCACATAGTTTGGTTTAGAAGTCTTGTCCCATTATCTCTTTATCTAGGTGCTTGTCTAAGATCAAAATTTCACCAGATCCTTTCCCCTAATATCTTTAGCACATGCTCACTGTTCTCCCTGTGTCCTACCATGTTCATTATTGCCCTGTATATTCTTTTTATTGGAAATCTTCTCCAATTTGCTGTCACCTTTATTTAGGTAGCTCCCAAATTTGTAACCCTAACCTGACCTTTCTTTTAAGACCTAACTGCTTGCTTGACATTTCTATCTTGCGTACAACTTCAGTGCAATACAACCAAAGTGAAACTCATTGCTTTCTCCACCCAAACCAGTTCTTCTTCTAGATATCTTGTTTTCTATTAAGTGGCACTGCTGCTCACACAGGCTCAAAACATCAGCATTTTGATTCTTTTCACTCATCTTCTGAATGTGCTTACCTGTCAAGCCATATGCCCTATTCCATGATTATTGATATCCTTTTTCATCCCTTCAGCTGCCCACCTGTGTATAGACTCTGTGTTATATTGTGCTTGCTCTACTATAATAACCTCTTGTTCTTTGGCCGAATCCTGCTCATCTTCTACATTGAAAGAAGATTTAAATTGTTAGAACACAATAACCATAGCACTGTACAGTCCCCAGTTACTTAGTTCTCTCCGTAGGCTATTTGATGTTCCCTTATTTCCTTACAGGTACTTGTGTTCCAGCGTAAAAATTTAGTCTTTTGTTCGGCTTTCTTGTGTTTGGGCTCTCAGGAGTTTGTTCTTTGCAGAATGTCCATTTCCCCTTTTCATCGCTTGTAGTCATCTCTTAGTGTAGTCTTTTCTAGGCTTAACTGTCTGTTTCTTCATTCTTTTTAAGGCACTCATCTCATTTCGTATTACAGCTCTTGTTTGCATAACATCTCTTACTACACTGCAAGCTCCAGGTGAGTAGACAATATTTTTTTACTTTTAGCACAGACAGAAAATACTGATTGAAAATTATTAGTTATAATTAATTTAGTGAAACACTCTCTTCCTAAGAAGTTTAATTCCTGTTATGCAAATTAATCACACAAAAGGATAGCAAACCTTAGGTTTTCCAGAGATGTAGCTGTTAAGTGCTGTCTTTATGGTGTCATAAGTCTTCTGCTTAAAGTGAGCCCAGAGATAGCTTAGCCCAGGCATTGATGGATCCTGCTGTAGCAGGTTTAAGGTATATCCTCACCGCCCCCTTTTTTTGGTTATTTCTTTTAGTTTTAAAAAAATCCAACTCATAATAAATACTGTATTTTAAGTTTTGAGGTAAAAGCTAATTTTTATGAATTCAGTATAAATTTATAATGTAAGAAATGAGGTGCCACTGTCTCTGTTCCTTTAGTTGTAGAAAGAGAATGGTTAAAAGTGAGGAGCTAAAGCTGGTGCAGTGGTACATGCCAATAATCCTGGCAGCCTAGAGACTGAGGAAGGTGGGTTTGAGCCCACAATAGGCAATTTAGCAATTTAGAGAGACCATGTCTCAAAGTTTAAAAAGGATGACCTGAGTTCAGTCCGCAATACTAAAAGGGGAAAAGGTGGAGGAAATCAATCTTATTCTTATTTTTAAAAAGCCATTTTAGTTAATTTGATGTGATTGCCAGTATATTTTGCATTTCTGATATTGGGAATTATTAAAATGTTTTCTCTATAGTGAAAAGATTGTGATGAGACTGTCCGTTGACCTGTCAGCACATGAATCTTAGAAATTTCATCATGATGATGCACGTGGAAATCATATGGAGCAGAGATTTGTTACCATTTATGAAGGTTAAGCTTCTAACTCAGCTTAACAGCTTGAGTACAAAGGTGGCTTGTTATGTTTGTTTCAGTTCTCTAAATTCTGCCCCATCGTGCTGCCTCCTTGCCACAGCTAGTTTTTGAGTTAAAGTGGTTGAGTTCCTGGGTGAGTAAGGCCTATTGTGGACCATGTAGACCTCAGTCTGCCTGTGAGAACTTGTACTCCATGCATCTTTTGTATCTGGATGATAGCACTATTCATTCTTTTAGGAAAGATGAGAATTCTTGTGATGTTGTTTATTTTTAAAAGAAAAATACAATCAGTCCAGATTCAGATTAATAGTTATCTCAGTAATTAGAAATTTAAGCTTTCACAGGTATAAAAATGATGGGTTCAACCTAGATGTAGACTTTTTACCAGTCTCATTTTGCCTGTCTTCGTAAGAAAGTTGAAAGAAGGATAAATAATTAATGTTTTGCAAGCACTTCGATATTTATACCCAGTTGTTGTAAACAGTTATTAAAAAGCCATCACACAGGTCAGAATAGCAGGTTCAGTGGCGTAGTCAGGGCCAGAAAAGCTGGGTTTTTTCAGCTTCAAAAGAGGAAATACACATGACAATGTTATACTCCTTATGAAACATTTTATTGTTAAAAGTGTAGAGTGTGGGACAGGAGCTGGTGGAAAAAAAGAAAAAAAAAAGCATAGAATGTGGGATTCCATCAAGACCCACAAAGTTCTGTTTGTGAATATCAATACGATTCTTTTCTGATCAGTGGTATGTGTACAGTCTAGTAGATTCTGTGTGATAAGGATGGGGGGGTTGTAGTGAAGAAATAGCAAGCACTGCAGTGGACTGAGCACAGGGCTTGTGGTTTTGTGTGGCGAGAAGATGGTTGAACACAGAGTCCTGGTGGTTCTGATGATCTTTCTTTTTTCTTTTTTAAAATGTTCAGTTATTTAATTAGGTTCTTAGTAGGAAATTTAGAGCACAAATTTATGAGGATAAATTCCATTTGCCAGGACAAAAACAGATTGCAGATAGCCCCAGAACTGAGGAACAGCTTTGATTTTTGTTAAAATCTGTGAATCCATCACTTTCTGATCCACCTTGTGTTGCTCTGAAATCTGGTATCTCTCTCCCGCCTGGTGTCTTGGTTTCCACAGCTTCTTGAATTAACATCAGTGAGGTGTTTGGGGATTTTCACTTTGCTGATATCAATTTTTTTTTTTTTTTTTTTTTTTTTTTTTTTTTTTTTTTTTTTTTTTTTTTTTTTTTTTTTTGTCTTTTTTTGAGACAGGGTCTCACTATGCAGTTCAGGCTGGCCTTAAGCTCACTTTGTAGCTCAGGCTGGTCTCGAACTCACAACAATCCTCCTGCCTCAGCCTCCTGAGTGCTGGGATTACAGGCCTGTTCCACCACACCCGACTGCTGATATCAATTTTTATAGAGGTGGCAATGACAAATTTCTGGTTGTTGATCATAGAGGAACACGATTAAGGCTAACAAGTAGCAAGGCACTGGCCAACTACTTCAGGAAGACCACTCTCTTGCCTC
>PVKA01023273.1:0-35872 GCA_004027165.1 Ctenomys sociabilis | reverse complement strand
AGGCTGCGGTTTAGAAAGAGAAGGGAATGTAGGGGATAATTAGTTCAATATTTGAAGCTGATGAAAAGATATCAATCATCACATCCCAGCACCACCCGCAGTACTGTGGATTTAACCTTGGTCTTGGCACTGAGATATATCCCCCAACCATTTTTATTTTTTATTTTGAGGCAGAGTTTCACTAAGATTTTCGGGCTGGGCTTGAACTTGTGATCCTTCTGCTTCAAGTTTTACATTTGCACCTTAAAATTTGAATTTTTTTTTGTTGCCATTTCATGTTTAACTGTCTTCTAATTATAACAATGATTATTAATTTTTGTAGATGGTTTAAATAAAGAATAACAAAGAATCATATTTTATTAGATTGCACCTTTTTGTTTGCTTCTTAGTTCTGAAAGAACTGAGCCATAAAAGATGTATATGTGACAATGAGAGGTGCCACTACAGGGCATTGGCCTATATGATAGATGTGGTTCCAAAGAGACTATTATCATCTCCATGAAGTGGTCTATAAATGTCACTTTATATAGTGAAGTCTTATCAGAATGAAGTTTCTAATTTCATGGAACACAATCATGAAAAATATCTGCCTAGTTTTAAATGTAATTATATTCAATATTAGTTTATGTAGTAGTCACAATGTGTCTCTATATGAATCAAACATAGAAAAATAAATCAAAACAAGAAAATAAATAAATGAAAACAGGGGTGTGTGTGGCTAATGAAGTGTTCAGGTTATTTTCGTGTAACAAAACTTGGAAACTCGGAGAGCCGGGGAGATGGCTCAGTGGAATAAGTACTTCCCTGGCAAGTGCAAGGGCCTAAGTTCAATCCCCAGTTCTGCCAAAAAATGAAAAACAAAACAAAACAAAAAAAAAAAAACTTGGAAACTCTAACTGGTACTTGTAAAAAGCTAAGATTCCAGAAGAAACAATCACTTTATTCTCTTTAACACGTGTAAAACAACATTTATTTAATTTTAATTTTTATTTTTTATCCCTCCATTTATTTTCTTTATTTATTTAATTTTATCTTATTAAAGAACAAAGAGCAATGAGACAGTTTCAAATCAAATTAGCAGGACAGATTCAATAATTAATACATTGCATGTTGTTTTCCTAGTGGTTTTTTGTCATACAAAGTGCATACATGATTTTCTACTTATAAACACCATTAGAGCAGTTTTCTCTAATCAACGAATTAAGAGAATGTAGCTGTATACTTAGCTTATATTTTAAAGCTGAATTATAGTACAGTTTCAATAAATAATACTTTCTACCTTGTTAGGTAGTCCATAGTGGTTGTCCATAGTACAAGAAGCAGACAGAATATCCTGTCCAAACACTATTAATGCAAATCCTGCTTCTCACAGAATTATGCAGATGTACTGCATATTTATCCTAACTGTACTGTTTGTACAAACACAGAATGGTTCTTCCTTTGTATCCCCTTTTTTTGTTTAGTCCTGTCAAAGAAGGGCATTCCATTTTCATTCAATTATGATAGGTGCCTGAACTCAGCGAAACAATCCAACACAGTCCAGCAGTCCACAACACTAGTGGATTATTTGAAGAAGTTATTGATTATAGCCATTTACAGCTTAGCTTATTATTATGGCCCTATTTTACATACCTCATTTTTATACTTATCTGCTAGGTGGTTAAGACTGAGATAAAGCAAAATCTATATAACAAAAATGTAGCTTTTGTATCTGATGAGGTCAGTGAAGTCCCCTTAGGATTTATCCTGTAACCCCATACCTCACTCTGTAGATCCTTTGTCAGGGTCAACCATGCGGATGAGTCTCGGCCACTGCTTAACTAGTTTGCTCTCTGTGAGAGCCTGAGAGAAAGTTTTCTCTCCATGTGCCTCTCCTTAGGCACACTATAGATCATTGATCACATTCCTCTGTGGCTCCATAATCTCCTTGATCAGAAAATTTGGGGCACAACTGAGTTCCATGATGTTACATTACAGTTTCTCCTATCTCCTGAGTCTTCACTGAGCTTGAAAGAATAGGGGAAAAATGTTAGCTGACCTTGCAGCCCTTCCATTTCTCCAATTTTTGATCTGTGAACTTAGGTTGTTAACCATCCAGAAGAGAAGCTGATTATTACCTTGTGATATATGTAGTTCAGTTTACCTTAACTATCTGACTAAATTATTTTGAGTTGTCATTATACATTTCTATTTGTATTTCTTTGTTTGATTTCTCATACTTGGGAGACTATACAAAATTTTCACATGTGTGTCTAGTTTATTTCACTTATGAGTATATGTTCAAGTGGCATCCACTTCAGTATAAATGCTTCAAACTTATCATTCTTAATAGCTGAGTAGTATTCCATTGTATAGAATGACCACATCTTTTTCAACCCTTCCTCATGTGACAGGCATCTTGACTGTTTCCAATATTTGGCTATCACAAATTGTGCTCTGGGAAAATTCCCAGTAGGTGTATAGCTGGCTTGAGTAGAATTTCTAGTCCTAGTTTTGTGAAGAGTCTCCACACTGACCTCCATAATGGTTGCAACAGTCTACATTCCCACCAGCAGTGGAGAAGTGTTTCGATTTACCCACATCCTCTCCAACATTTGTTGTTGGTTGATTTCTTTATGACGGCCATTCTTTCTGGAGTGAGATATTATCTCAAAGTTGGTTTAACTTGCATTTCACGTATGGCTAGCGATGTGGAGCATTTTTCCATATATTTTTTTGCTCCTTTAATTTCGTCCTCTGAGAAATGTGTATTAATCTAAGATGCCAATTTCTGGATGGAGTCTTTAAATATGAGGGCCCTAGCACATCTTAGTTCTTTATAAATTCTAGAGAGCAGACCTTTGTATGAATGCTTAGTACTTGGGATTTTTAAAAAAATTTTGGGTTTTCTTTTCATTTTGTTGACAATTTCTTTTGATGTGCAAAAATTTCTAAAGAAGAGTTGATCCCAGTTGTTAATGCTTTCAAGTGTATCCGATGTAAATATATGTTTGTTCATGAACAGTTTGCTAATCCCTATGTCTTCAAGAGTTCCTCCTACTTTCTCTTCCAGGAGATTGAGTGTTTCTGTTTTAATGTTTAGAACTTTAATCCATTTTGACTTTGGTTAAGTGCATGGTGATAGAGCTGGGTCAAGTTTTAGTTTTCAGCATGTAGATAGCCAGTTTTTCCAGCACCATTTGTTAAAGAGGCTGTCATTCTTCCAGTAAGCATGTTTGGTCCCATTATCAAAGATCAGGTTGCTAAGTGTGTTCACAGAGGCCTCTGCCTTGTCTAATCTATTCCATTGATCCTGATGTCTATTTTATTGCCAATAACATGTTGATTCCATCACAGTGGCATTGTAGTATAATTTCAAGTCAGGAACTCTGATGCCTCCAGGCTTCTGTTTGTTGGCCAGGATTGTCTTTGTTATTCTAGGTCTTTTCTGGTTCCAAATAAATTTTAGGAACAATTTCCCTAGGTCTGTGAAGTATGTTTGTGGCAGTTTAATAGGGATTGCATTAAATATGTACAGCAATTTTGGGAGTATGGACATCTTCATGATGTTGGTTCTTCCTATCCAGGAGCATGGAATAGCTTTCCATTTTCTGAAATCCTCTATGATCTCTTTTCTTAGGGTGTTGTAATTTTCCTTGAAAAGATCTTTGACTTTCTTGTTTCAATGAATTCTGAGGTATTTCATTTTCTGCGGTGCTATAGTGAAAGGTAATGTACATCTTTTCCTCAGTTATCATTCCTTCTATTTCCAACTCATCATTCTGCAGTCCCCCAGTACAAATGATATAACCATCTAAATCCTTGTCCTCCATGGAACAGCTCGCAGAGCAATTTATCAGTTCCACATCTCTGGTACTTAATGATGTCAACCACAAATTGTCAATTATTTGCAGGTACAACTTCTACACAGTTAAAGCCATTTTACCTCTTAAGAACAATGTGCATGTCTGATTCATTGTCTTTCATTTTGAAACTGATGTAAGATAATTAAAATTTACTCTTTAAAAATGTAGTTCAGTATATTACCATTTAAATATACTGTCTGGCACTGAACACACTCACAGGAGTTTGCAACCATCACCACTCTCCACCTCCCACAATTTATTCATCATCTAACACTGAAACACTACACTATACAACTCCCCATTTCTCTCTCTCCTCAGTCCCCATCTAGCAGGCATCTTTCTTTTTTAATTGGACTATTCTACTTTCTTTGAATTTAAGCGCTCTAAATAGCTCACAGAATTGGAATCAAACAATAAACAGTAGTGTCAGATTTATTTTACAAAGCATATATTTGAGGTACATGCACATTGTAGTATATTATAATTTATTTCTTCTTAAGGCTGATAAATATTCTACCATATATATATATATATATATATATATATATATATATATATATATATATATATCCCATTCTGCTTATCCATTCATCTCTCTCTGAAAACTCACCAATATTTTAAAACCTATGCTTTTAGTACTTAATGCTGACTGTGAGCAATAGGCAATGCAGATTATGTTTGTAGATTAAATGACCAGTCTTTGGTATACCTGTTCCTTTCTCTAAACTTTGGGTTATCTAGGAAATGAGGGGTAGGAATTACGTGCCTTTAATGGAAATTCCAACTGTGACACTTAATAAAAAGCTGTTATGACCAGGAAGCACTGAGGTATGGCAACTTTAAGTGAATGGAATTAAGAGACACCCTCTCTAGTCCACATTTACCTGCATTACTTGATTTAGATTCAAATTCTATTGGATAATGTCCCTTAGCTACAAATCAATAGAAATTCTCAAGCATTTACATAGTAAATTTATTAGAATGATATAAAATAATTCATAGTAGAACTGTAACACCAAGCTTACCAAAAGTTTTCCGGGTAGGTATTAGAAATTACTCAACAATCTGGTCAGCGTGTGTGACTGAAATGTCCACATTTCACCATTTTCCCAGCCTTGGTGAACAAAATTAACAATCTCATAAAAACATTTTTTTCTGATTATTATATATTGACCTGAAACAATTATGGTGTGTTGAAAACAAATAGATAAAAAATGTTGAGCACAAAGATCAGGACATGGAAAATTTGTATTAGCAATTCCTCTTGGCTTATTTTTGTGTTGTCATGTACCTTATTATACATGGAACTATTCAGTGTTAATAAGGAAGCAATGTACCAAGGCAACTGATGAAAAAATAAAGAAAAAGAACATTACTAGCATAATAAATGAAAATCCTAGGAAAGTGTTTATATGCCGCAGCTACCTTGGGGAATGATGGTCACACTTAAAAATGACTGAGGAAACATTAATAAAGCCAATATTCATGTGTCATAAATATATTATAAAATATGCAATAACTAAAGTGAAATAAATAAATGAATTAGATACATAAACAAAAATAATCTTGTAAAAACCCAACTAGTTTATTTTGATTTCTATGCCCAAACCATGGGTACGGTTACAACAAAACATCAGGTTATGGGCAAAAGATAATTTTTATGAGAAAATAAAGTTGCTGAGTAGTCAAAATCCAACCACAACAACCCATCACAGGGACTGATGCACCTCCTCAAGGACAATAGTTTAGTTTGTGTTCATCGTCACATACAGGAATACCTTCCTTGATGCCAGGAGGCAGGAGAAACAAAATAGATTCAAGATGTCTTAGAGTAAAAGAATAAGAAACATATAGTAGTGAGAATATTGCCCAAATAGAGTCTGCTTTGAAAGAAATGTGATTCCAGGTATTTTCCTGACAGTATTTGTACAACCTAGGATAGTAGGGCTTTCCTGTGAGTGACTGCTCCAGCTGAAGTTGGTGTAGAAAGTTGTTCTTGCTTTGTAGGAGCAATGATACACTTGGATTTGTACATTTCAGCACCCGTGTGCTGAAAAACATTTATTGTTTTGTTTCAAAGAGAATAAAAATAATACACAAAACATTAGAAACAATAAAGAATTTTAGGGCTGGTCAAATAGCTTAGCAGATTAAAGTGACTGCAAGAAGGTCCAGGGACCCGGGGTTCGATCTCTGATCCTGCCATCCTGGTCCCGCCCCCAAGGCATGCTGAGAGAGAGATTGAGACTGGGAATGGTGGTGCATGCCTATAATCTCAGCTGTTGGGAGGCTGTAAGCAGGTGGATCATTATGATTCTGATCTAGTAGAGACTCTGAACACCCTGTAGACCCTTCCCTAAAAAACAAAAAAATAAGCAACACAAATTTTTTTTAAAAATGATAAGAATTCAATAGTGATTGTTATGTTGTACACTTTCTTCAAATTAGTTGTTCAGATCACCAGATATAATCATATTAAATTGTGAAAAATAAAAAATTCAAGTATTAACTGTTCCCATTGATAAACAAATAGAAATTCACAACATTTTGCCAGTACCAATATCCATGGGGAGGAGGTAATAATGGTGACTGAAACCCAGGTTTGGTCTCAGAGGAGACCTTGGAAGATTTACTTGGAGTCTGAATCTATAGATTCTAAATCCTACTAACTGATGTCACTGATAAACAGGACTAATTGGGAAACCAGGGTCAGTACCTATAAAAACTCTCAGAAGAGCATAACGAGGTCCTATCTCAAAAAAATTCTCAGAACAATTTAAGGTGTCTCAAATTTTATATTGATCATATTGGCTCCAAATTGGTTAAGTCTTCGGTAGTCAAGTATGCCCTTCCTAATGATGCCATCTAGCCACTGGAATCTAAACAAAAAGGACCATATTTCTATGAGATTTTATATTTCTATGAGCCTTCAAGTCTAAGAAAATAACCCTAAAATAAAGAAATTAGTATTAACAATGAAACTTATTAAAATCAGAGATGAAAAAAGAGGAAACAGACATCATGATGCACACCCATACTCTCAGCGTGCTAGGAGATGGAGGCAGCAGCATTGCAAGACTGGGAAACTTTGCTAGAACATGTCCCACAGTGAGGAATGAAAAAGGCTGGGGATGCAACTCAATGGGAAGGTTTGAGGTGGAACCTCGGGTGGTGTGAACAGAGGAGACAATTATTAGTTCTATCTTGCCTTTTCTTTAGGGTGATGGGACAAAATAGATAATATGTGGTGTGCACACTTTCCATCCTAGATTCTGAGAAGGAGTGTGACTAGTTTTTATTTGCAGGACACATCTCATTGGCTATTCTCCATCTTTATTGATTGACTGAATTTGTCATGTATCTCTCCAGTAAAGTAGCAATTTGTATCACTCACTCATTGCTGTCTCCCCAGTACAAAAGACAGTGCCTGACATGTGGTAAGGGCTCAACAAATACCTGACATGTGAGTGAAAAGATGAAGAGACTAAAGTTTGGCTACATTCAATAAAAATAAATTTTAATTGGTAGCCAAATTATGTCCTTCATTTTTTTTCAGAACTGAGGATCGAACTCAGGCCCTTATGCTGGCCATGCAATTGCTTATTTTACTGAGTTATCTACTGGGCCCATAAACCTTCAAATTTGAAGCAGTGAAGTTTTTGAGTGGGAAAATGCAGTGACTTCTGGAAACATTACTTCATACTCATCTGACATTAGTGCAGGAATTTTCTCCAACAGTGTTTCAGCAACTCATGTTTTATAAAAGTATCACATAATCTGAACTTCATAAAGCTAGGTGCTCTGAAGCATAAATCAAGGGGAGCCTGACAAACTTTAATTAAATCCATGTATCTCTAGTTTCCACAAAGGCATTTGATGATGTTTAGAACATTAACAGGAGTTAGCTTTCCTTGTATTCTTCACAGCATTTTGCATTATGTTGTACATAGATAAATCAATCAGCAAATAGTTGTAGAATTCAGGAAACAAGGAAGGAATTGACTGTGCCCTAACATCAAGTGAAGTTGGGTTACTGCCCTAAGATGATTGAAATAAGCAGATAACCATGAATCTGTACCTCCCAGTTGCCCCTGCAAGTAGCAAGCATGGACACTTATAGTGTGACGAGTTATGCTCCTCAATATTTCCCTTTCTGCATTCCTCCTATCTTTCCTTCATTCTTTCTCACTCTTTCTTCTTCCTTTTTTTCTGCTTTTTTTCTTTATTATTTTCATTTATTTTTCTTTTATTTTTTTCATGACTCAGGTTTATTTATTCAAAGAGAACAGGAGGACACCAGCCCCCACAGATGGCACCGCAGGGGTCACACCAGAACTTTAGTCTTCATATCAGCAGATAGAGGCTTTTACTGTGGAGCCTTCACAGGGGCTTGGGCACCTTTGGGAGCCTGGGCTGGAGCCTAGCTAGTCCTTGGCTGGAGCCTTGGCTTTGGGCTGGCAAGGCCTGCTACCTTGGCAATGTGGGCATGGATTTGCCTCCCAAGCTTGGGGGTGGGAAATATAGGCAAGTCGAGCGAACCTGAGGTTTGCTCCCTTTGGGATGATATTGAGCTTGACCTCTTTGTGCTTGTAGAGGGCATTGATAGCCTCAGCATGTTTACTCATGGCCTTGGCACTGTTTGCCTGCATATCCTTTTTTTTTTTTTTTTTTTTTTTTTTGGCAGAACCTGTGATTGAACTCAGGCCCTTGAGCTTGCCAGGGAAGCGCTTATTCTACTTAGCCATCTCCCCTTCCCACCTGCATCTTCTTAAAGCCCTTCTTGCTGTGCTTCTTGGCAAAATGCGTGTTCCTAAGGAACTTGGGATCTACTTCCTTCAGAGATTTATATTTTTGTGACCAAGGTTTCTTGATGCCATTTCTGCACCATTTTCGGGACTGGATGTGTGTGGTGTGTTTCTTGGACTTGATTATAACTTCAGTGTAAGCTGTGGCTGTCAAGCACCTGGAACCAGAAGAAGAAAGGAGGAAGAGGAGGAGAAAAAGGAGGAGGAGGAGGAGAAGGAGAAGGAGAAGAAGGGGAAGGAGAAGGAGAAGAAGGAGAAAGAAGAAGAAGAAAGAAGAAGGAGGAGGAGGAGGAGGAGGAGGAGAAAGCTGTTTTTCTTTTAAAACAACAGACAGTTCAGGATTTTGTAAGGGCTATGCTGGTTTTCAGGACACTATTTTCAGGAATACAAGTAAGCATTATTGGTATTACTGCCTTTGAAATAAAATAATTTCCTAGCCATTATCTCAGAATGCACAGGACTTCTATTACAACACTGGAGTGGATACCTTAAGGGAAAAAGAAGACAAGACTGTGCTCGTGACTTAATATCAGAACTCTTCAAATCAAGAGTTATCCTGTGTAGATAAAGAATGAGTCCATATTCATTCAAAGTATGTAGTGGTATTTTAGTTCCTGAAAATGCCATGTAAGAAATAATGGAACTTACCTTAATTTTTATGGGAGGGGAAGAAAGTTGGTTATGCAGATCATGAAAACAAGGAAAGCAATAAGTTTTTTTTTTCAAAATTAGACTTAATGAAGAAACTACCACACAAGTAGACTGAAAGCTGCTCTTAGCCAGGTTAGAGAGTCTTCCATTCCAGTGTATCTTGGGATGCATTAGTCCAAATAAAGAAGTAGCTGTAGAGATAGATGGGTTAAAGACAGACAATGAGAAATTAGTGGCTGTAAACAAGTTTTGATGCTTCTGACTGAAGAATGTCCATCGTCAATAAACAAGTTCACTCCAGTTGTATCTAGCAAAATTGTAGGTCCTAAAAGGCAATCAACAATTGATTCCACAGGCATGCTATTTATATTCATACAACGTGTCCTGAGCATTCCTCCGTGATGGGCTTTATATCAGCCATCAAAGATACTGTGGTTGAGAAGTCAAACATACTCTTTGCTTTCATGCTTTAGTTTAATTGACAGAATTTCAATTAAACGAATACATAAATACATGACTCCAGATGATAGTAAATGGCCTTTTAATTATGTAAAGTTATGATGCTGCTGTAAAAAGGACTCCACAATATTGTAGCTTCAATAACATGTGCTTATTTCAAGTCCATTTACAAATTTTGGGATGACAAGTTTAGGCTTGCAGGACAGCTCTGCTCATGAGGGAAGCCATTTAGAGAATCACATTCTTTTCATATTGTTATCCTAGAACGTCCCAGGACATGACTCTAGTTCTTATGGTGGAAATGGTATCACTGACATGTTTGCATCCAGGCAAGAGGAGAAGAGAGGAAGCAATTTCTTTTTAAGCAAGTGAAACAGAAGTTGCACGTCTCCCTTCTGCTAATGGTGCCTTGACAGTACCTAAGATATGTGACCAAACTCAGTTGTAAGAGGAAGTGGGAAAAGTGGTCTCTTACAAAGCCAGCACAATACCACACGAAAGGGAAAATAGGATCTGTATATGTCACTGTGTTCTGCCACACTCAGTGATGCAAATTAGTGAGTAGGAAGACTCATTGGTCAGTAGGGACAGCAGGAAAAGCTCTAAAGCCCATTTTTGGTATTTTAAGGAAGGGTCTACAGGTTGTTCAGGGTCTCACTATTAGATTAAACTTCTAGTGATCCATTTGCTTACAGCCTCCCAAGAGCTGGAATTACAGGCACTCACCACCACGTCCAGTCTCAGTTGCCCTCTCAGCCCACCCCTGGGGCAAGGCTCGCATGGCAAACCCAGGGATCAAACTCCTGGCCCCTGTACCTGCTTGCAGGCACTTTAATCCATTGAGCTATTTGGCCAGCCCTCGAGGTTGTGTGTACATTTGCCTTGTTTGTTTTTGGTCTTTTTATTTTACTGTTTTTTTTTTGTTTGTTTGTTTAATTCATTTTAGGGGAAGTTTATTTTTTGTTTTTGGTGCTGAGGACTGAACCCAGAGCTTCCAGCTTGCTAAGCAAGCATTCTACCACTGAGCCAAATCTCCAGCCCCTAAAGCTTGTAATGACAACAATATTCACCAAAGACGTCCATATTGGAATGATGAGAACATGTGAAGGTGTCATACTGCATGACCAAAGGGCCTTTGGTAATGTAATTAAGGTTATTATTTTTTTTATTGAGTACAGGGTCTACAGCGTCCCACTATATAGATCAGACTTATACTGATTCTCCTGTATTCATCCTCCCAAGCTCTAGGATTATAGGTGCGTGCCAGCATGCCCAGTCTCAATCACCCTCTCAGCGCATCCCAGGGATGAAGCCAGCATGGCACACTGGGGATTGAATCCTGGCCGCTACGCTTTGCCTAAGGAGGTGCTTAGTCCACTGAGCTATCTAGTTGGCTCAAGGTTATGATTCTTAACACAGACAGTTAATCCTTGCCACTTGAATGGATGCCATCAAATGAATTATACACAATTAAAAACAATTGTGTGTAGCTGACAGTGAAGAAATATAACAGAAGTCAGAGATTTGGAGCATCAGGGGGATTTGTCACATGACTGCTGGCTTGAAGATGAAGGAATCTACATGCACAAGAAATGTTGGTGGTCTTTATACACTGGGAGTCACCTCTGGATAGTAGCCTGTGAGGACACAGTCCCAAGATTCGCATGACTACTTAGACAGGAATTCTGGAATGACCTGAATGATTCTGAAAATATATTCTCCTCAGAACCTCCAGAGAGCAGCATGACCATGATGGTTGGGCCTTGTGAAAGCTGGAGCAGAGAAACGAGTTGAACTCATCTGAATATCTGATTTCTTCACACGTAAAGTAACGAGTTCAAGTTGTTTTAAACTACAAAGTCTGTACCAATGTGTCACATGGTAATTGCAAACTTGTATATATTTAAAATATGAAGACTGAATATGCGTCTTCTTCTTCTTCTTCTTCTTCTTCTTCTTCTTCTTCTTCTTCTTCTTCTTCTTCTTCTTCTTCTTCTTCTTCTTCTTCTTCTTCTTCTTCTTCTTCTTCTTCTTCTTCTTCTTCTTCTTCTTCTTCCAGAGCCAGGTATTGAACTCAGGCCATTCATTGCAGTTCCAGAAAATCGCTTATTCCACTGAGCCATCTCCCCTGCCCCAATTCTCAAATTCTTGACCTCAATTTGCTTGTGTTTTTACAAATTAATAAGAATACTCAAAACTTTCAGTTTATATCAGTTATACTGATTATTTTTTCAGAATTTAATGCATTTATAAAATTTTACTTACTAATTAATTTAACAGCAATAAATTTACGATATGTTAATTTTTTTAAATGAAATGTAGCTATGGTTTCCAAAACAAAACAAAAATAAGGAGCAAGTGGCATTGTTTTGTTTTTTCACATCTCTTTGATGTCTGCCTAAATAGAAGAAAGCTTATTTCTCATCTTTCCTGTAGTCAGTGTGTTAAACATTGCTTCAGTTGAAATATACAAAGAAAATTCAACATCACAAAGATATATAACAGTAAAGGGGAAAAATCATTTAATAGCCATCTCAAATAATTGTGGATGGTCTTCTTTGATACTAGAGCAAAATATAATAAGTTATATTTTTAAATGTTAGCTTTAATATGAGATCTGAAAACAATTCAACAGAATTTTGCACTCATATTTTAAAATTCATTGATCTATGCTAAACTTTGAGTGGATCTTTTACCCAGATGGTTTTGTAACATGCTTTCGTCATCTGAAGTGTATTGGTACAGTGAATTATATATATCCCCAAAAAGTTAACACATCACATATTAGACAATATCATTCATTAATATCACTTTCAAATGCATGTGAAAAGTCTTTTGGATGGAAAATCTGTCAGGCTTAGAGTTACAGATGTAAGTTTTCTAAAATTCTAATTTTCACTTTAAAGCATAAGTATTTATCATCACAAAAAAATACCATCAGTTGTTTTCCTTGAAGTGACAGACTCATTTCTTTCATTTCTTTTAGAAAATGTCTGTAAAATATCCAAGGATAAATAACTAGTTTTCTACTAATGGTTCTGTCTTGTAAAATTGGTTTTCCACGTAAAAAATAGGTAGTGAGTACAGATCACAACCACAACAGTCACACAAATGTGGTTCCTTAGGCCAACCACCAGACTTCAGTATATGCTAGAAACATTATGCACAGCTTCAATTTTATAACAGAATATTTAAAAGGACATGTAAACAAGTGCTTCAATTTGATTAAGTTACTAGTATTCACTTGTATATTAAGGGCACTATTACATGCAAATAACTGTTTGTTTGTTTTTTTCATTCTCATTTTGTGCTGTGGTAAAGAATGCATTTACTGAGTGAGCCAGGTAACTCAGTAGATTAAAGCACCTGTTTAGGCAGATTCAAGGACCAGGGTTCAATCGCTCATGTGCCATTCCAACCCCACTCTTGGGATGCACTGAGTTGCTACTTGAGACTGGACATGGTAGCACATGCCTGTAATCCCAGTACTTAGGAGGCTGAAAACAGAGAATCACTACGAGTCTGATCTGTGTAGTGAAACCCTGTAGACCCTATCCTAAACACATTAAAAAAAGAATGCAATTCTCTATGTTTGTGCCAGTGTCTTGATTCCTATGAAGGTACCAGCAGTTGTCTCCTCTGCTGCTTTTGCTCCAGGTGTGAAAATATCACTAAGTTACAAAGGTTAGTCACATCTTGGTAATACTATGATTATAGATTTGACCTTGTTGATTCTCCGAAAGGGCCTAGGGTAGTGGTGGCACACCTATGGAACATGAACCACAGTTTGTTATCACTGAAAGCTCTAAAAGTTTGCCATAAAGGCATAGGAGAATTCACAGGGCCTCACCATTACACTCTTGAGAATTACTGTTCATTAAAACAGCATATGTATTGTGAAGTCTAAGCATGGTAGAGATATGGAAAGAATGGATTTTTGAGGAGAAACTGGTTTTTTAATAAAGAGTTTTCAAACTCAAGCCAAACATCAAAAATCAGATAACACGGGAACATAAATCTTTTGCAAAAAGGAAGGAGTCAGAGAGAAGGAAGGTAGGGATAAGGAAGGGAGAAGAGAGGATGAAAGGAATTAAAATGTACCTATACTGACTTCCCACAAAGAATGTAATCATTAGACACTGCAAACATGTACTAAAAAATTAAAAAAAAAAAAAAAAACAATGATAGAATAGACATCAGAAGCAGCACAATCATATCAGGTGTTTAGAGTCTTCAAGTTTGCCTTGAAAGCATATTTCCCAGACACTTCTCATTAGCTTTCTTTGGAAATGTAGCAATGTGTAAAAGAAATTTCAACTGTAAAACATTTAAATTGTATAAAAATAACCAACACCAGGTGGACATCTTCATTATTTTTCATTTTTCTTGTTACTGAGAGGAAAACACCCATCACTCAAGTGTAGAGGAGGAAAGGTTTATTTGGCTTACCATTTATACAGGTTTTAGTCCATAATTGCCTGAGTCCAATTTAGGGTGGCACAAGGCAGAGAAACAGTTCCTGGTGACCATAAGGTAGCAAAAAAACCAAAGGACCCTAATAACCTCTTTCTGCCCCTTTTATCTTATCCAGATTACTTAGGGAAGGTAACACCCATACCTTCAGTCCTAGTGTCCTTGAGCTTAGCATTGCACCATGAAAAAATTCCAGCCTCTCACACTCTAGATCCAGCCACCTCTGCAACAGCCCCAGGTGGCAGCATGAAGTTGTGGGGGTCCATGTAGGCTCAGGCTAGAACAGTGAAGGAAAGTAGATTTTACTAGGAAAGATACTAAATAATTTGGGTTTTCTAAAGAAGGGTAGGGAAATTATAGTTAGCTAGAATTTATCGGAGCGGGTGCCATCTCACCAGTGTCTCTTGAAATAAACCTTTAAAATGGATAGAATAGAAATAGGTAGATACAGGGGTCTACCTTGTTAAAAGAGATTGACTCATCTAATTATGAAGACCAAGAAGACCTGTAATCTGTGGTCTATGTGTAACTCGAAGGCCCGAAAGTTTGCGAGCCAATATAGATTTCTGCACAGCTTTACAGGACCAAAACCCAAGAACATCAAGGGCAAAGAAGACCCGTGTCTAGCTCAGGCAGTCATGCAGAGCTGATCCACACTTTTCTGTACCCTATTGTCTCATGCAAGCCCCCAACAGATTGGATGATGTCTACCACATCAGGGAATCATCTGGCATACTCAGTTTGCCAGTTCAGGTGCTAACCTCTCCAGAAACCCCTTCACAGAAGTATCCAGAAACACTGGATTGTTGAACAAATTGCCTGAACATCTCCCACCTTGTCAATTGACACACTGGATTGATCATCAGGGATCATATGGACAGATACAGGGAACAGCAAGAGGCTGTGTTAGGTAGAGAGGAAGTGGAGGAGATATTTAAGGGGCAAGATGTTAGCTTTTGGAGGCTCTTTTATATTATGCTAAGGCATTAATATTAATTCTGCTGGCAACGAGACCCGTCAAATTTGGCTGTGCTTTGTTTGTAGGTAGCAGGACTTCTTTTTCTTATTTTTTACTTTTTAATTCTAATAGGACTTCTTTGAACCATGAGCAGTGTCTCAAGACTTGGCTGAGAAACTTCATTACTCAGCAAGGGTACAGTGCAAGAGCTGTTGACATGGAGCAGTTTTGTAACTGTCACAGATGACAAGGTGAAGGGGAACATCTTTACCTAAAGTTGTTGAGATTTACCAGTTAACTAATGGAGGTAATATTTGTTATTTTTAAAAAAAGCTGGTTTGTATTTCTTTCAGAGCTATGGATTAAGCTCAAGGCCATTGGTGTGCTGAGTAAGGCTTGGACTATCTACTTAACCCAAAACATTAATAACCGTTTGAATACATTCTGATTGTTCTAACCTTACCAGAATATGGATTTACTGGGAGTAAAATCTTTGTCTTATAATTTTTTTTCTTTTTCTTTCTTTCTTTTTTTTTTCAAAACCAGGGATTAAACTCAGGCCCTTACACTTGCCAGGGAAGTGCTTATTCCACTGAGTCATCTCCCCATCCCCTGCAGTACAATTTTGATTGGTATGTGTTGGTTAAACTATTGACAAACAATTTATAATAGCCGAGTCTCAGTCATTTCATCTATGAAAAGAATATAATAATATCACCACCTACACATGGTGATAGTAAAAATTAAATGAAATAATGGAAGAAGATATGCTTAGAATAATGTCTGGCTCATAGAAAGCCTTGATAAATATCAGGCACTATCATCATTTCTGGTTGAGAGATATGGATATAATTAGGCTAGGAAGCCCTTTTGAAGTAAGTGCATTTTATTCATTAGTCAAATATTAATTTCAGTCTATTATGTGCAAAGTCATACATAGATGATTATATCAAATTGAGAACAGGCTATTGTTTCATCATAGTACTTTAAGATGAGGGAGAAGGTTTTCATGTATTCAAGATTCCTTTCCTCGGGGCCAGGGAGATAGTTCAGTAGAATAAGCCTTTGCCTGGCAAGTGCAAGGGCCTGAGTTCAACCTCTGGTTCTGCCAAAACAAGAAAAGAAAAGATGCCCTCCCCTCCACAGTTGGCATCTATTATAATTGCATAGATACATACAGATTCTTCCCATTCATGGAAAACTACAGGTCTCCATAATAGGAATATCTTTAAAGTTTCTACCATAGCTGGATACTATTTCCTGCAATAGAGGGCAGGGGTCTGACAGAATTGGATAACATATACTAATGTTAACAACCCAGCATTATTGAAAATACCCTTGTTCTTTTCTTTGTGGATTGATTATAGACATTTCATCTTGACATATTGTATGAAGCAAAAAGTATACTGTGAAAGAGTTTGGGGAAAAGGAATTGGGAAAGTAGTGACAGCAGGGATATGTCATTTCACTTTTACAGTCCCACTTGGTCCTGCATATTCCTGAAGCTTGTCAAGCACATTCTTTTCCATATGATGCGAATATTCAAGTGAGTCAAATTTCTCACCCTATCTTTTTGTTATTCATTTTAATGGGAACCATAGAGTCCCAGATGCTTGGACGCATAAATAGTTCATCCAAAAAATATTTTACCATATCAAAATTGGGTGTGAAAATATAAGGATTTTTAAAGGACTAGTGTTGCCTAGATTTATGTTACTGTCTAGAGTATAACTTTTTACAAGTCAGTTTGATATATGCCTGGTGGTATGCTTCTTAAGCAAAGGAGACCCGAGTTTTGGGCAATTTCCTTGTCTTATATTCTGTGGGGCTGTCAAACTCTGTAATAATCAATTAATCGTTTAACTGATAGGAATAGAACCCGTATCATCATGTTTACACATGAGAGTAAAAAATCCATATATGTGCATGCTTGCTCTCCTTATTGGGCATGGAGGAAACCTTGCTACAATCTACCTGCAGGCAGTTCCTGTAAAGAAATCCAATTTTATTAGTAAATTCTTGCAAGACACGTGGTTTACAATCCTTTTAGTGACTGGTTCTATGGACATACTACAGCTTGGGTCCTCTTTCTAAAATCCTCTGCCCCTTCTTTCCTGCCTCCTCCCCTCCTTCTCTAAATCCCCTTTCTCTAGTTTCATTCTCGGTGATGTAACTAAACTTATTTCATGTTTGTGACATGAAATGTTTATATTCATTGAGGTTATTAGATTCCTGGGTATGACACATTCCTACCTCATTTGAAGGACATCTATTACCTCTTCTTTTTCTATCTACCCCTTTGTACACTGTTGGTGGGAATGTGAACTAGTATAACCATTATGGAAATCAGTTTGGAATTTCTTAAGGAAATAAAATTAGAAATTACATATGATTTAGCTCTTCCATTTCTAGGTATCTTCCCCCAAAAGCTAAAGATATCATCCTACAGTGCTACCCACATACCACGTTTATAGCAGCACAATTCATAATAGCTTAATCCAGGAAACTGTCTATATACTTATCAACAGATTATTAGATAAAGATAAGGTGGAACTGTACATAATGAGATTTCTCAGGTATATAGAAGTACAAATTTGAACATTCATAAAAAGATAGATGTACCTGGAAAACACAGAATCATCATGCAGATGACATGATACTTTACTTGGAAGACCCCAATAATTCCACCAAGAAACTACTAGAACTGATAGGGAAATTCAGTAGCATAGCAGGATACAAAGTCAATACGCAGAAGTCAATAGCATTCCTCTATACAGATACCAAAACAATATATTTACATTTCAGTAGTTTGCCATACTAATAAATATTTGAAAGGTAATAGCTACTACTTTAAGCATTTCTTATAATTGTAGTGGCCAAAGATAACTTGTATTAATCTCATGATTTCTCAATAAATTTAGCAATATATATATATATATATATATATATATATATATATATATATATATATATAAACACAGATGTCTGAAATTCACAGAGGCTACCTCTTCAACTTAATAAGGGTGTAGGAAGCAGGGTCCAAAGTTTGGACTGACTTTCTCGGTACACAGAGCAAGTTAGAAAAAAGTAGAGCTAGCAGCTCACATTCAGGTGAACTCCCAGGTCAGTGATCAGTCTTGAATGTAGCTCCACAAATGGGTCAACAAGTGTTAAAAGCCAACAAAGACAGTAGTGTTTTATGCCAAGCAATATACCAGAGATTTTTTTTTAGTTTATGACAGGGTGCACAGGGTCTCACTGATTAGATCAGACTCATAGTGACCTTCCTGTTTACAGCCTCCCAAGCACTGGCATTACAGGTGTGCACCACCATGCCCAGTCTAATCAGAGAAATAGTTCACAGAAATATTTTATTCCTCAAAAAAGAATCATTTTTACAGTCCATTTACCTAGAAATGACATGCAACCTATCAACAACAAATTTGGAAACAGTTCAGAAATGTCTGTGATCATTTCTTTACAAGGGCTTAAAAGGGCTAATTTTGACTGTTAAATTTATTGGCTTTTTAGTGAGACACTCTTGTGGGTGTGTTAGGTGTAGCCCAGAGGAATCTTGGGGATGACACAGATGTAGTCCCTGGTCCTGGCCCATTTCTTTCCATTCCCCTGATCTCTGCTTCTCAGATGCCATAAACAAAGGAGCTTTGCTCTGCCATGCCCTCATACCATACTTCTCTCTTCAGGCTGCAAGCTTTGGACTGCAACCTTTAAAACTGTGTGCCAAAACAAACTTCTGCTTCTTTAAGCTTCAGGTTTCAGGGAGTTCCATTACTCCAGCAACAAAGAGCTGGCCAAACCAGAGCTGAAGAAATTGGCCACTCTGCTCAGATTCAGGTGAGTTTTCTGAACTATATGGCACACTAGACCACATGTTTCTAGTTGGTCACTGGCACCGTATTTCAAGTCTCATTTTCTAAATTACTAGGTAAAGAGAAAAGGTAAACCATGAAAGATGTTGTAAAGATCGCCAACCCAACTTATTTGTAACTTGCTGACAACTATATTCCTAGTGAGAAACATGATAAAACCACAATGTCCGTTATTTTCTCAGGATGAAATTTAATAGAATTTGGACACATTGAAAAATTAAACAAAGATGTACATACTATCAGCTGAATTAAGTGGTATATTCTGTAGTTGGCAGTAAGGTGGCATGCAGGCTGATGCGATCTCTGGTATTGCACATAGAATCTAAATATGCACATAGATTACACTTAGATTGTACATAGTTTCAAAGATGCTAAGTATAGCATTCATATTTGCCTGCAATACAAAATTTTCAATGTTATTGAAGTAACTTGCCAAAATAATTTTAAATATAAATATGGTCTAATTTACACCTGAAAAATTTCACAAAACATTAGACTTACATTTATATCCATGTTAGAAGAAAACACAAATATTAGACATCCAAACTGCAAGCTAACTTATTATTTTGGAAGAAAATTGTTGGACATTATGTGAGGGCCAAGTTACAATGTACATGATACCAGAATGATTACATATGTTCTTGCTACACAGTACAGAATAGCAGTGATCCTCCTGACTCAGCCTCTCCAGCATTGGGATTATAGGACTGTGCTACCACACCTGGTTCTAGGATCCTGGAGATGGCATGGCAGGAAGTACCTAGGATCGAACGTGGGTCCTTGTGCTTGCCAAGCAGGTGCTTAGGCTGCCGAGCTATCTTCCCAGCCTGGTGCTATGTTTCCTAAAATGAGTAGCACTTTTTGTCTTCACTCGCATGCAGAGAAAGAATAATGGGAAGATGGAGAAAAGGGAACAATTATGAAAGGATACTGGAAGAAACGACAAGATATGTGGAAGGAAATTCACTTATACTACTGTATGTCCAATGTGTTTAAGCAAAATAAATCCCAGACTACATATTGTAAAATTTAAATGTAAAAAATGAGAGAAACCAGAAGAGCATCAGATGAACCCAAATGTCAATATTTTATTTTTATGATCTTAGAGTGGAAAATATTTTTCCTAAGATAAAATGAAAAGTAGAATCTATATATAGTTAATAGGGGTGAATACATAAGTATAAAGATCGTGGTGTAAGAAGCGTCATAATAAAAGTTAATGTCACGCCGGGGAGATAATTCAGCAAACTAAAGCATTGGCATAGCCAAGCTTAGGGAGTGCTCTGGGACCGCATTTTTCACCCACAGCACCACATGTCATGCCAGCCCCACCCCCAGGGCAGCTGAGCCAGACAGAGTCAAGTGTGGTGGCACACACCTGTAATCCCAGCACTGGGAACGCTGAAATCAGTAGGATTCCCACGAGTCCAAGCTGTGTGGTGAAATCCGGTAACAGCCAAATACATAATAAGTAAATAAATACTAAATAAAAATAAAACGAAGTCAATGTCAAACGGAGGGAAGTCATCGTCATATATAATTCTTAAAATAATATAATTATTTATTACATACAGTAAAGGGCTATTATGTATGACATAAATGTGCTCTAAAATATCAGTAACAGTATGGTTACCAACTCACAGAAAAAAATTAAAGTCTTCAGTCTAATACAATTAAAAATTAGAAAAGTAGTTCTCAGAGTAACCTATTACTATTGTGAACTATTGGACTGTGTTGGATTGTTTTGCTGAATTCAAGCACTTATGGTATTTACATGTCAATGGAATACCCATCTCTGACTGGACTAAAAAAAAAAAGGATACAAAGGAAGGTCCATTCTGTATCTGTATACACAGTATAGGTTAGGGTAGTTATACAGCTACTTTCTCTTACACCAATGAGAAGAAAGATTTGTACAAATAGTGTTTGCACAGGATATCCTGTCTGTATCTTATAGATAACCAGTAAGAAGATAACAATGTATTAACTATTCATACTGTCCTATTAATCAACTTTGAAACTGTCTTATTGCTGTTTGTTTCTCAACAAAATAAAATAAAATAAAAATTAGAAAAATAAACTATGAAGTTGGGAGTGGGGCTTACTTCAGATAGCAAAGATAATTTAGTTGTAATTTCAAACACTTTTGTTTGGAAGGTGTCTTAGTTACTCTTATGTTGCTGAAATAAATATTGGATTGCTAAAGTCAAAGGAGGAAAGTTTTAGTTAGCTCACAGTTAACGGAGGCTTTAGCTCCAAGCCAGTGTGCCACATGGCAGAGGGGCAGCAGTTCATGGGGAGGAGCAGCAAAAGTAACAAGAAGGGGGAGAGAAAGGGACAGATCTCTTCAGCTCCCTTATATTGTATGCAGGCTACCCACACTAGGCCGAGTGTAGCACTCACAGCCTTAGTCCCATCATTGGATCACGAATCACAAACTCCAGGTTCAGTTGCCGCTGAAAAGCCTTCCTCGATGATTGCACGAGGTTTTAGGGGGGATATTCAGACACAAAGCATAACAGGAGAGTTTATTATTTGGAGTACATTTTGATAGATGTCACCATTGTTATTTTGTCCATAGCAACTATTTACTGGATTCACTGAAATCGATTATTGTTTGCTTAGCAAGTTAAAGGCTCTGATGATTTTTGCCAGGCATTTTCTCTACCCCCTTGCAATCCTACAATGCCATGCAGAGTTGAGTACAAGGTGTGGTAGAAGTCTGAACCTTCTCCTATGTCTAGAGGAGATGTGCTTGTTAGAGGCTGGAGTGTAGCCAGAAATGTGAAATTACTCCCACTACTAATCAGGTAGGTTGCTATTGATATTTCAACTACAGTAACAATTGATCCTAAACACAGTTCGGATGTGATCATTCTCATGAGTCAACAAGTGTTGTAATTAGACACAACAGAATAAGGATACTGTTGTTTCTCTTTCAACTTTTTATTGTAAGGTGTTTCAAACATGCAGAAAATTTGAAAGACTAGCACCACAAACACTCCTACTTTCCCCACTTCAACAGTTGAGATCATTACATTTTTAACTAGTTACAGAGTCCTGCCTAAATGCATTTCTAGACCAAACACATAAAAATATGTGTATGCAAAAAATGAGACAACATACATACATATGTATTATCATTCAACTTTTAAAATGAAAGAAATTCAGGAATGGAAACAGAGGAGATGGAAAAGAGGGGAAGAGAAAAAAAAGTGTGTTAAGGCAAAATATGTACATGTACCAACTCCCTGTAGTAGAAAAGTCCCTTGGATCATTTCTCAAGATAGATAGAAGATAGATAGATAGATAGATAGATAGATAGATAGATAGATAGATAGATAGATAGATAGATGATGGATAGAAGATAGATAGATAGATAGATAGATAGATAGATAGATAGATAGATAGATAGATAGATAGATGGATGGATGGATGGATGGATGGATGGATGGATGGATGGATGGATGGATGGATGGATGGATAGATAGATAGATAGATAGATAGATAGATAGATAGATAGATAGATGATAGATAAAAATTTCTGCCTTTTGTAACAACATGGATGGACCTGAAGGATACTATGGAAATTGAAATAAACCAAACAACACAAAATATGAATACCATATGATCTCATATACAGTATTTATGATAGACAAATTTATAGAATCAGAATACAGAGTTGACTGCCAGGGACAAGGAAGCTGGGTAGGGGAGATGTTGGTCATGGAGTGCAAAGCCTCAGGTATATAAAATGAATTTAAGTTTTAAAGCTCTAATATATGGTACAGTGATTATAGGTAATGAATACGATACCATATACTTGAAATTTGCTAAAATCGTAAATACTAAATATTTAGATACATAAGCTTCATTGTGGCAATTATTGGACAATGTATACATTTACTGAATCACCAAAGTGTAAGCCTTAAATATGTATAATCAAACTTGAAACCAGACTCTATGGGTTATTCACCACATTTTCACTTAAAATATATTAGAAATATTTTCTCAACCATCACAAAATATTTTTTCCACATTATGTCTAATGGCTCTTTAATATGTATTAAATGAATTATACATAATTTTTATAAACAATTCCCTATGGTTAGACATGGATGACATTCCCAATTTTGTACTATACTGAAAGCTCAAGAGAGATTAATAAATATCCCTGTGTCTCTTTGCCTTTAGGTGATAAAATCCTGGGATAAATTCTTCTAATACGAATTGAAGAATCCAAGAACATGCACATTTTGTTTTTGTTAGTCTACTTTTGAGATGAGATTAGTAGCATATGGCTTCAAAAGTATACTTTTAAAATTAGGTAAGTGGCGAGGGAGAAGCACTTCCCTGGCAAATGCAAAGGCCTGAGTTCAATCCCCAGTTCCACCATAAAAAAAGTGTTTTGGGGGAACTACCAGCTTGGGTCCCCCTCCTGTCCCTCTCTCAGACAGGAGCTTTGTTTCCCTCAATAAATCTATTCTGTTTATAAAAATAAATAAATAAAATAAATTAAAATTAGGTAACTGCAATACTAACTTCTGAGAATTAGCAAAACCTTGAAAATAAAACTGTAGATGCCTGAAGCATACTTATGATATCAAATACTTTTTATTACTTCAGCTAAGATACATCTGTAAAATGTACCTCATACTCTCCTGACCTCTTTTAAATAATTTTTAGTGGTACATGATGATGAACCTAGGGCTGTTGCACTGAGATATCTCCAGTATCTTTTTTGTATTTTATTTTGAAAGCAGATACGACTAACTTTCTAAGTTGCCCAGGCTGGGCTTAAACTCCCAATCCTGCTCAAGCCTCCTAGGTTGATTGCAGACACATGTCAATATGCCCAGCAACTTATATTGAGTATAAGGTGATTTCTTAAACACCTTATACTCAATATTGTTTAATCACTATTATTTTTTGACTAAAGATTGGATTATGTGTTTTCTGGGCTATTTGCTCCCACACACCATGCCCCTAGTTTCTCCCATCTTCTTACACTATTAGTTCATAGTTTGTAAAATACAATCACCCTCTAATTTTTCCTGTCCCTATCCAAGCTTAATCACATATTATACAGCAAGAAGAACTCAGAGAAAACAATACGCCCAAGTGTACTATGAAATAATTCCCATCCAGTTTGAACTCAGCACAGTCTGAACTAAGGCCATAAGCATGTTCCTGTCATACTTGCATCTTGGCATCGTTTGACATTGACTTCTCACCTGACACTTGGGTGAAACTGGTTGGCATTGCTGCACACAGTGTGATCTGAAGAACATCAGACATTTCCAGAATCATGCAAATAATTTCAGTCTTGGCCAAGTCTAAATAAACTTTGTATTATTCGTCTTGTGTCAACTTTGCCTGTAAGCCTAGCCTCCCCAACAAAGAGAGTAAGGTTGGAGTGGGCAATTTCCATTCCCAAATAGAGTTCCACTAAGCCTGCTTTTCCAGTAATTGTTTTCTATAACATGTGAAGTATTGAGCCATACATGTTTGTTTCTGCAAAGCATTGGTTTTGTCCTTGAAATTGTCTTATCAACAGTCTTCAGATTGTATTGTACTCAATAGGAAAGATGTGCATATAGCAAGAAATTTTCTGAACCAGCGGCATAAGAGTTACTTAAAATTATTCACATTCAAGGATGAACTGAGTCCTCATAATCAAAGTGAAGTGGAGAATTAAAGTAATTTGAGATAATTCAGGACAGAAAATCTACCCCAAAACCTTTCACCTAATTGCATCAATTATCTAATTGAAGTAAACCTTGGGGGAATTGGGCCTTGAATTATTCTGATAATTGATTTAATTTTCATTTAGTTTGTGTATGAAAATACACCCACACACAATCTACCTTGATGCTTTCTATTTAGTGACAAGTCAATGCAACCTCTATCTGACATAATTTGTCACTTGTAGATTCTAGTTTCTTCACATCAGCATATCCCAACCAGAAGAGTTTATTGGTATCATTATAATACACCTCTGAGAGGAAAGTTACTACTTCTCAAAGTTGAATTGTATAAGTGGACAATAATTGCTTTTTGCAAGTGAGGAATGGAAAATTCTTTCATTTATGATGTATAAACTTGTTCATTGATTTTGTTTACAAAGGTAGTTCTTCCCCTCTTGTATATCAGATATTTTGGAGGAAAAGCTGTAAAACTTTAAATGGAAAGACCAGGAAAGGTTATTTTTTTCCTGCTCCATTCTGCTAATTCAGCAAGAGAACATTAGCATATTCTATTCACACAGAAATCAAAACATTCCACAGAGCACCAAACATGCAACATTAATTCCACTGAGTTGGCAGTTGGGCTAGATAATACCAAATCTCTCAATAGAGAAGCATATTCTTTCCTTTTCCTTCCCCAATTACGTAAATGTAAGAGGCTCAAGACCATTAATGATCGTTTGTTTCTTCAGACTTTACCATTCAGGGGCATATAAAGATTGTTCAATCCAAACCCGTATTAACAACAAAATAGTAATTACTAGAGGCTGGGAAGGTTAAAGGGAAAAGGGTGAGTACATTCAAGTGTTTCACAGTACTAGAATTTACAATAAACTATTATGTGCTTTATGAAGAACTGCAAGAGAGGAGCTCAAAGTTTCCAAATGTAGAGACTTGATAAAGAGATGGAAAAACTAATTACTCTGATTTGATCAGTACATACTATAAACAGGTGTTGAAATGCCACACTGTGCCTCACAAATGCATACAAATATTACATGTACTGGAGGCACTAACATTTCTCTTACTGAATTGGCAGAACTGAGCAGGAAAAAACATACATAGTTTAAAATAGAAATATATAAGCCTAGACAATTGTAGAAGTTAATTCATTCAACAAACGTTTAGCTAGACCTTGTATGTCCAAGATAAAGGCTGTCTTTTCCCTTCATAAGTCTTCACCCTCATGAGAAGACAGAAAAGAAAGTTGGCAGATGAGTCCAGCCTCAGATTATTCTAAAGGAGAAACTGATCACTGGATACTACTGGATGAGATCCTGACCCTGGCTGTGCCTGGAGGCTGGGAAAAGCACGCTAGGCTGTGAAATTTGGGTTTTAGCTTTAGGGTTTTAAGATAGTGTTCAAGATTTATAAGCAGGGGCCAGGGAAATGACTCAGTGGAATAAGCGCTTCCCTGGCAAGTGCAAGGATCTGAGTTCAATCCCTGGTTCCACAAAAAAAGAAAGATTTATAAGCAAAAAAACGAGAAGCATGAGAACATTGTGTTTGAGCAGAAGAAACTGATGGGAAGAGAGAATGTTGGCAAGTATGAGGAAAGGGATACTCTGTAAGACTGTTCAGTTTCTGGATGAGGCAATTGGCTGGACAATGGCACTGTTTGCTAAACCAAGAAACACAGAAAGAAGGGCACCTGTGTAGAAAAAAGAAATAACTTTGTGCCATTCAGGGTGCAGTGACACAAGCACATTCAGGTGGAGATCTAGTAGCTAGCTGGAAACAGGGGGCTCAGACTCAGTTGGGAGCTCTGAGCTAGATGCACTGAGATGTCAGCCCTTGGCATGTAGCTAAGAACTAAAGCCATGGTCAAGATGAACAGGTGTCATGAGAAAATATATGGAGTATGGAGACAAAGATCCCAGGTGGAAATCCAAAAATGGCATTACATGCAGGGCAGATGCAGGAAGAGAAGCCTGCAGAGAGACAAATGTAACCAGAGAAGTGGGAGAAAAACAATGAATGCTGGAGTGAGACAGATCTCAATTCAATTCCTCCCCCTGTACTACTAGAAACTAGTTGTGCCTTTATGCAAATTATTCAAGTTCTCTAGCCTAATTATCTTTATCTTTATTAAATTAACATAGTAGCGGTGCTTCTATGTTGTTCTTAGGACTAAACAAAACTTGTGACATAACAAGTCACAATGTTAATTTAAGCATACAATCTCATTTTCCCTGTAGATTAGTTCTCAGAGAGATGGACACTAATGAAGAGATTTATTTATTTCCTAAATTGCTTATTCATAGGCAAAACTTCAGTAGGATCCTAAACTAACAGAAAATGCATGATTTGCGTTTAATCTCGTGGGAATCAGAAATTTTCACCTTTATCAATTTTATCTTTTTAGTAAAAAATTGTATTTATAGTTTGAAACATGTTTTCATAGTTGTATACATTGAAGAATGGGTAAATCAAGCCAGTTTACATATGCATTTTCTTGCATACTTATTTTTGTGGTGAGAACACTTAAACCTATCCTCATGGCAATTTTTAAGTACGCACTATGGTATTACCGGCTGGATTCACCATGATATACAATATTATCTTTTGAACTTCTTCCTGTCTACCTGAATGTTTTTGTCCTTTGACAAATATCTCCTCAATCACACCCTTCACCGAGGCCCTTTGCTGTTTTGACTGTTCTACACTGCACATATGGGTGAAATTAGGCAACATTTGTCTTTCTGTGCTTGGCTTATTTCATTAACCATAATGTTATCAGGTTCAATGATGTTATCACAAATAGGAAAATTTCCCTCTTTTTAAGGAGTGAATAATATTCTCCTTGGCTCTCACATTCCCATAATTCCGGCTGCTAGCAATATTTTATATTTTGGCAGATATAAGGTGATATCTCAATTGCTTTAATTTGCATTTTCCTGATGATTGATGATACTGAGCATTTTTTTTCAAACACTTGTTAGCCATTTGTATGGATCCTTTTAAGAATTTCTATCGAAACCCTTTATACATTTTTAAATTGGGTAGTTTGCTTTCTTATTATCAAATTGTTTGAGTTCATTATATATTTTGCAGATTAGCCTTGTATCAGTTTGAAAAATATTAATTAATTCCATAGGCTATCTTTTTACTCTACTGATCGCTTCCTTCACTATGGAGAAGCTTTTTGTTTTGCTATAATCCGATTAGTCTATTTCTGCTTTTTGTTGTCTGTACTTTTGAGATCACAGCCAATGTCTCCCGTGTCTTCTTTGAGAAGTCCTGCAGCGTCAGATCTTACATCTAAGGGAGTAATCTATTCTGGTTTGATTTTGTGTGGTATAAGATAACACTCTATTTTCATTCTTCTGCATGTGACTATATAGTTCTCTCACAGCTGTTTATTAAAGAGACAGTTCCTCCCCCCTTGTGTTTTTGACATGTTTCTTAAAAATTACAATACATTGTATTTAATGGGCAGAAGTACAGATATGGGGAAAAAGATAAAAATGTGACTACAGTCCTACTCCATTTGTGAAGTGTTTTTTTAAACACAACTAATTGGCTGTTCTAACTTATCTAGCTCATAAATCCAGATTTTATTACATAAGATTTCTTAAATCAAGCAATGCTTCCTGTTACACTTGCAGCTCTTGTTATAGTACAGAGGAGATATTACTGTTGCAGTTTCTTTATTATCATTTCTGGATGGATTTTTTAAAAACACAGTTTTCTACTAATTACAGGAAGGTAGTGGAATATTTCCAGTACTGTATTTCTAGTTTTTTTTCTCAAAAACTCCTTTAATTTTGCTATTAACATACACAAATTTAGCTCTTCAATTTTGAAACATAAAAATTAGTCAGAACTCACAATATCTCTGGCAACATCCACCTGCAATGTTCTCTGTATCCTCAGACTTGCAGATGGGCCTTCTGCTTAATTATTGCTGAAAGGTAAACTCAAATATGGCTTGGTTGGAGCCATTCTTCATTAAGAGGAATCAGTATATTACTACAGATTGCTGGTAAGTCCATATTGACCACTCTTTTGCAGTCTCATTTGATGAAAGAGTATTTATGCGGTCCATACAGGAGCAAGTTGAGGTTCCAAAGCAGTCAATATAAAACAAAAACAAAAACAAAAAAACAATAGTAGTCAACTGAATCCTGAAATTGGAAAGAATCTTTTTTATTTGAAAAAGTAAGAAAAGTGGAAAAAATACATTGCCTTCATATAAAGGACAAAGCCCATATTGACCGCCTGCCCAATCCTCCACAGGACATCTTGATTATCTTAAATCACAAGGATGAACAAAACTGAGTTCCTGACTTCTAGGAATTCAAAGTTCAGTGTGGGTGACATTTGCATTAATGGCTAATTACGCAACAGTGTAATTAGGGATTTAATAGGCATGTGAACAGTTACTATTAGGTAAAGCTAGAACATACAGTGACTTAAGTATATGTCAAAGAATTTCTGCTTTGTCCACTAAAGAGTCTTTGATCTTTGACAAGCAGGGAACTGACATGGCTAAAGGGGTATAAACAATACAAAAGTCTAGTGGATTTTTATAGCAAGAAAAAAGGGCAGCTGCCAAATATCTCAGCAGATTAAAACACCTGCGTAGCCAGACACAGGGGCCAGGAATCCAATTCCAGGGACTGAGGTGCTGGCTCCACCCCCAGGGCACTCTAAAATGGCGATTGAAACTGGGTGTGGTGTCGCCTGCATGTGAAACTAGTGCTTGGGAGGCTATAAACAGGAGGATCACTAAGAGTCCGATTTAGCAGTGAGACCCTGTACACTCTGTACACCCGGTCCTAAATTATGTAGGACCCGGTGTACAGGGTGTGTGTGTGTGTGTGTGTGTGTATGAAAAAAATGTGGGATGAACTATAGGCAAGAGAATAATTAGGGAACTGTTTAAATTCTGTCACGTTTTAATAAGCATTTGAATTCAAACAGTAATGTTGATAACTGAAATAAAAAATACACAGAGATGACTATTATTTTAATGGAAGAATAGACATAAAATGGGCTTTGTTTGAGCAGCTAGATAATAGCTGACAGTGATATACTGCCATTGGTAGAAACTTGGAAGGCCATAAAAGGAACAAATTTTGAAGCAAAAAGGTGAGGTTCTTATTAACATATGTATTTTGGATGCCAAATGTGAATCTCAGTGGAAATGCCTAGCATAGAGCTGCGTACATGAGCTTAGTTAAGAGACAAGGTCAGGGATGAGAAGGAGAAATGCTAAGCGCTCCGCGTCTAGGGATACTCAAGGTGCTGGGATGAAAACGTTCTTTGACGGAATTAGTGGGAAAAGAGAGAAATGCCATAAGGGCAGGATTGGCGGGATGTTCCTTTTTCATGAGACAGGAATGTGAAAAGAAGACAGAAAAGAGTGTAGGGAAATTCAGGGATGCTGTCTCAGAAAACGCAAAGGAAAGGCATTCAGTCTTGGTCCTACAATTAAGTCAGAGGGAAGGAATGAAAGCATAGTATGATTATTTTAAAATAAATGTGACTGCATACATTTGAGATTTACAACAATTTGTTAGGCAGTTCACATAGATAGAAAAGGGTTGCGATAGTAAAGAAGACTCACATACCAATGCTATAAGTTCATTACTTTTGTTGAGATCACAGTTAAAATCTACATGTTTAACAAAAATCTTCAATGCAACACCATTTTACTGGGGGAAAGGAAGGGGAGAGTTGGAAGTTGAAGGACATACAATAACAAATGTGTAGGATGAACAGGTTTAGAAATTCAAAGTGTATAATGAGCAGATTTTGAAAGGAATGGCTGGCCCAAATTAGAATACATTCGTGTTTTTTACAACCATTATCTGGCTCCAGGAAGCAGGAGTACAGACACAAGGCAGTGCGCCTGATTTAGGAATAGGACCATGCACTTATTAGAAAAATAAGGAGGAGCTCAAGTAGTAATTCATGGAGTGCAGACTGAATGGAGTTATTTGTGGTCAGAAGAATGTTAATTAGCTTTATGAGCTAAAAAGACACAATGTAAATAGAATGTAAAAGGTCAGTCTAGTGTGGTTTGAGAAAGAGAGTTGGCAGCAAAAATAGAAGTTGTGTTAAATGGGGAAAAACAAAATGCCAGATCTCAGGGAAAAGAGTATTTCTCCATGGAGTTGGGACTCACAGACACGACAATGTGGTCAGTGGTTGATGTGGCATGGACTGGAGGCTCAGTGGAGTTGAAGTCTGGGTATGAATATGATTACTGAAGTCATCAAATATATCAGGAAAAAGGAGATATGAGAAAAAGAATGAACCCATTACCAAAATAATTGGGAAAGGTAACTATCAGAGCATTTGTGTGAGATTTTATTTAATAAGATATAATTTAAGAAAGGAAATTCTCCACCTTAAGAAACAAGGACAGAAAATTAAGTTGAAATCAAGCAGAAGGAAGGAAAATAATGCAGCATAAATACATGAAAAATAGATTTGAAAAAGCTATAGAAAAAACCAAAAAGCCACAATTTTTTTCTTTGAAAAGGTTAAGAAAATTGATGCTGCTTTTGCTAGACTGGTGAAGGAACACAGAGAAGATTCAAATTGTTAATGTCAAGAATGTAAGATGGGACAATGCAACCTACCTTACAGAAATACAAAAGGAGGGGGACGATATGGATAATTATATGTTAAAAGATGAAATACATTGGATGAAACTGACAATTTTCCAAGAAGATATAAATTACAAAATTGACTCACTAAGGAACAGAAAATATGAAGAGTCTTGTAAGTACTCAAGAGATTTACTTAGGAATAAAAGTGAAGCCCAGGTCCAAATGACTTCATTGGAAAAGTTTACCAAATGTATAAAGAAAAATTAACACAATTTTTTCACATATTCTTCCAAAAAGTAGGAATGAGGGGCTGGCCAAATAGCTTTACGGATTAAAGCACTTGCTAAAGCAGGTGTAGGGGCTGGGGTTTTGATTCCTGGGCCTGCTGTACTGGCACTGCCCCCAGGGCACACTGAGACAGTGATTGAGGCTGGGCGTGGTGGTACTCACCTGCAATCCCAGCTTTTGGGAGGCTGTAAACAGGTGGCTCACTACATGTCCAATCTAGTAGTGATACCCTGAACACGCTGTAAATTCTTCCTTAAAATACAAAAAACAAAAAAATAGAAATAAAGAGGGTTCATGTCACTCACTCAATAATGCTGTATAAACTTGATATAAAAATTACATGAAAAGGAACCACAGACCAATATCTTCAAAAAAAAAAATGCTTGTAAAAATCCTGAATTAAATATTACTTACTAACTTCAACAGCCTCTGCAAGTAATTATATACCATGATCAAATGAAAGTATAAAATTGCTTCAGTGTAGCAAAAAACAATGTGATATGGTAAGAAAATGATAGACCAAAACTCACATGATTCTTCCAATATTGTGGCTTGTGTCTAGATGGCTTGCCTACTTATGTGCTTATTTCTGGGGCTTTTTGGAGCTGGGGGGATCTAGGGTTTGTGATACTGGGACTAAAACTGTGTGGTACTAATTTAGTCCACTGATCAGAATTAACATTGCTCTGGGCACAGCTGAATGGAATTACTGAAGCCCAAAGTCCCACTCTGAGTGTGGGTGGCACCAACCAATAGACTTGTAACATGGCTGGGATTAAAAGAAGGCAGACTCACTGTTTGCTGCTTCCTGTCTACTGAGGTTCTTCTTTGTGATGTCCTTCTGCTGTGCCACCAAGCCTTGAAGCCATATGACTAAGGATTGCAAGCTATACAAGCTGTTAGCCAAAGTAAACCTGTCCCCCTTTAATGTCTCACTAAGACTCCCATATATGCAAAAAGACTATTTGACAATCCCAAGTTTGGTCATGATTAAAATACTTCAGTAAGAACAAAAAGAAAGTTTCTTAACTTGATAAAATGAATGTATGAAAAATCTACAGCTGAGATCACTGTAGTTAATGTGAAAGACTGAAAAATTTCACTGGAACATTAGAAAAGAGACTAAGATGTTTGTTCTTGCTATAGGTATTCATTATTTTACTAGAGGTCCTAGGCAAGAAAATGTAGTAAATGGCATCCATATCAGAAAGAGAAAAACAAACAAATCTCCCTTTGTAAAAATATAGTTTGGAAAATATGAAATCCTGAGAAATCCAGTAAAAGACTATAGGACTAAAAAATTGAATTTAGGTTTGTAGGATACACGTTTCATATACAAAATTTAATCTACCTCTTTTTTTCCCCCAGCCCTCTAATTTACCTCTTTAGCCTGTTAATAAACCATCTGAAATTGGAATTCAGAAAACAACTTCAATTACAATAGCATTAACATAATACAATTTTTCACTAAATTTAGCAAAGATGTACACTGAAAACTAAAACACTGACAAAAGAATTAAAGTTTAAAAAATAAATAGAAAGATATGCTTTGTTTAATGAAAGTTTGAATTGTTTCTAATGTTTTTTTAAACCGTTATGTGTTTTTTAAATTTTTTAAGAAAGAAAGATAAGACATGTTTTTAGATTGGAAGACTCAGTTTTGTAAATATGGTGAAATTTCTGAAGTTAACATACTGAATCAGGATAGTCACTATCATGAACTCAGATATTTTAGTTTTTCCATCTCTCTGTCTCTCATCTTTCTTCTTTCTTTCTTTCTTTCTTTCTTTCTTTCTTTCTTTCTTTCTTTCTTTCCTTTCTTTCTTTCTTTCTTTCTTTCTTTCTTTCTTTCTTTCTTTCTTTCTCTCTCTCTTTCCTTCCTTCTTTCTTTCCTTCACTTGTTCTTTCTCTCTTCCTTTTCCTTCTCTTTTTCATTCTTTCTTTTCCTTTTCTTTGCAGAATTTTATAATTCAAACGAGAACTCACATGAAAATTCAAGGCATCTAGAATAACCTAAAGTATCTTAAACAAAACAAAATTGAATTTACACATGCCTATCTCAACACTTACAACAAGCTTTACTAATCAAAAGGGTATGCTTATGGAAGGATACATAATCAATTCACATGTTCAGAAATAATGTCTCACTTTAAAAGCATATTTTCAACATGCATGTCAAAACAACTCAAAAGGAAAACAGTGATCTTTTCAATAAATGGTTCTGGAACATTCTTGCTCACATACACAAGAATGGAGCTGAATTCCTGTCTTGACATATACAAGAGTTAACTCAAAATTGATCAAAGACCTAATTATAATAGCTAAAACTACAAAACTCTTACAAGAAAACATAGGAGTAAATCTTCATGACCTTGAGTTAGCAGTTGCTTCTGAGACATAGCACCGGAAGCATAAGCAATGAAATAAAAATACATAAATTGAGGTTGTTAAAAAAAGCTAAAAATATTTGTCCTTCAGAAGAACACCACCAAGAAGGAGAATTTATAGAATCATGAAAAGTAGACAAATCATATATCTGCCAAAAGTCATGGGAATAGGAATGTAAAACCTAGATAACAAAAGGTAATTACAAACTCTGGAACTGGAATTCCATAAAGCACGAAGGACAACCATGCCCAGGGGAATAAGAGAGGGGGCAGAGAGGGCTGCAATCTTAAAGAGGCATTTCTGGGGCAGGTGGGCAGGTGAAAGTAGAAAGGAAATGTTGATAAGAAGGTGCATAGTCGGGCTAAGAGGACAAGTTACATAAAGGGAGAACCTGAGCTCCAGCGTAGGAGGAGAAAATAGAAGAGAACCAAACATGAGGAGCAGTTACAGCTCTCCGCATGGAGGGAGTGGGCCAGATAGGTCAGCCTAAGAAAGGTTGGACTTGTGTCTGTGTCTAAGTATGACACAGGTAGAGAAGGTGATCTACACTAGTTTTCACATGATCTGAAAAATCTAGTGTAAATCAGTTTCCTCGTCAGCTACTGTAGAAATTTCAGTAATTAAAATCTTTGGCTATCAGCACTTGTGCTTGCAAAAGGTATTTCCTTCTGCCCAGATGCTGTTTTAAGGTAGCATAATCTCCAAGGTAGGAAACCCTTTAGAAAGTAATTTCTGGAACAAACTGGATATTTATCACTATAAATACACATCAATTGCAACAAAATATAGACAGTGAAATGGTACTCATTACTTTGATAAGGTTGTAGCAAACTTTGGTTTTTCTGTCTTTTGGTGAGGTATATTGTGTACTTCTTCTGGATTTTCTTTCTGCCGGAAATATTCTTTTTCCTAGACATCTGGATGGCTAATGTCTAGCCCCGTCTCAGGTTTCTATTCAAATGTCATTTCCTCAAGTAAGTCTACTGTGACCATCCTGCTCACTAAAGCAACCTACGCAACCTACTCTGCGTTAAGAGGCTTTAATCCTACTCCATGTTTTGTTCAAATGTTCATAGTATTTATGACCTTCTACCATAATACATCATGAGTCATTTTATATTTCGTATTTATATTTGTGTCCATCCTCCTCTGCTAGAATGAAACCTCCTTGGGAGCTAGAATCCCTTGTTTTAGTTCACTAATGTACTTCTAGTACCTGCAGTAGAGTAGGCTCTGCATAATAGAGCCTGACACTCAGGTGTCCACAGAACCATAGAACCTGATTCAGGAACCTCTTGTTTTTGTTTTCCTTATGTCCTTACAGCATCTACGACACAGTAGGGCTTGACATGTATCAGGGTCCAATAAATATCTGTTGTGCAAATTAATATATCACATATTACATAGCTAGTTTCACATGCTTTTCACAGTTCTGTGATATTTACAGGATTTTCATCAATTTCCTGATTATTTGAGGGATTTAAATATTCAAATTCCCCCTCATTTTTCCATAACAAACTTTCTGAACATGCAATTATAATGCCCAGCTCTTTATTTGTAAGCAAACATATCTCATTCCAGGTAGTGCCCCCAAGGACTACAGACATATCAAAGCAAAAGAGCAGCTGGGGTAGGTGACTCATGCCTCTAGTCCCTACCTTCTGAGTAGCTGATGGGAGAAGATCACAAGTTTCAGGCCAACCTGGGTAACTAAGTAAAGCAAGATCATGTCCAGAAAAAGATAGATTATTTATAGATAAATAGATAGATAGATAGATAGATAGATAGATAGATAGATAGATAGA
>PVKA01023272.1:0-35883 GCA_004027165.1 Ctenomys sociabilis | reverse complement strand
TTTATATAATGTTAACCCTTTTTTGATAATATTTAGTTAGCTCTGTTTCTGTGAATTGCTAACGTATTTGGAAGAGGGAGGTATGTGCCTAATATTGGGCATCATGATTCTACTGCACGGCTATTTTTTATTTTCTTATCATTGAGAGTTCACATTACCATGCTTTTTCTTATTTGTATTCTTAATTTCTCATATTTTGATGTTAAACCTACCTTCAGGGATAATTTTTTTATCAAGTTACCATATATTTATTTTTCATTATTTAAAAACTCTTTTCAAGTTTGTTTTTAGGACATTTTTAGATGCAAAGCAAATGCAATATATTGGATAACAACTCATTGATACTATGAAACAGTATCTTGATATATGAACAACAAATGGTAAAGTGGTGGTCTTTCTTGGAGAATTTATTCCATTTAATATAATGTTAACATTTCAAATGTCAGTAAAAAATTGTCACATTTTCTTCAGGCTTTTGAGAACATTACATCAATAGACTCCTCCGCCCCCAGATAAAGAACTGTACCATGACATTTCCTACTGTCTCATTACACATGCTTCCACTGGGCTTCCATCTGTTGGATTTGAATATAAAGCCAACAGGAGCCACGGGAGATTCAAAATTTTTACAGGAACACATAGGTGATAAATGATTATATGAATTTAAAAAATAAGAGATCATTTAGAGAACATCTACACTGAAAATGATTTATGAGATGAGTTGGAAGATAAACTCCTTCTTTAGTTAATAATTGGTTTAGACCCAATATTGGACTAGACAAACGTCTTCCTACTTATGTATGTGCTTTTTGGAAAATGAATATACTATAACCCCTTCTTGAACATAGATTGTGACTATATTACTAAGATGTCGCACCAAAACTTTCATATATATAATGAGAATAGGGAAATTCAAGGTGGATTTAAATAATACCAGTACAGAAACAAATGGAAGGTTCAAGAACTGCATCATTCAAGGGAAAATAAAATGACTAAGAAAATGAAGCTCAGTATTACTTTAGGATTCATGCTAAGTAACTCGGCATTGAATCAGTTGTTTTCCACAGTGCATTAATTTTAAAACTGATAGCTGTACAACAATTTTGGTGTCATAACAAAAGTTACATCGTTAAAGCAAGAAAAATGCATATCACCTTATTTCCTTGGAGTACAGAGCAGAAAGGAACTTCTGGAAGTTCTGCAATCTTATTATTTCATATAATTTATATATTTCATATTTATATTCAATTTCATTATGGTTTTGAGATATCACTATGAAAATAATCTGTGACATTTGGTAGAACAATTATCTCTGCAGTTTCTGGGGTCCACACAGGCATCGATGTGACTATTCCTGATTCACATCTCTTAAGCAGATACAGATTTCAGTTCCAATTTAGTCACTTAGGTTGTGTTGTGACACAGAGTGAAGCAGTTACCCTTACCTGGGATAAAACTATTTCTTAAGTATCTGTACTTGCAAAAGACAACAGTGCATTTATACATATGGACAAAAAGCATATTCTAAATTAAAAAGAATATTCTTCATTTCACATTTTGACTCCACAAACCGAAAACACTTTCTGTCTACAGATTCCATACTTCTACCAAACGGCTGCTGACACTTGTACCCTGGAATTTTAACTGTGGCACTTGTGTAAATAAACTTTTGGAGAGCTCAGTATCCCTTTCTAGTACTTGAGAGAGAGAGCAAGCACATTAGTTGACATACATAATTGCCAGAAATGATTACTTTTTCTTTGCACAAGGAGACTGATAAGTGGAAAGGTATACATTTTTGCTTACAAATGTCATTCATTCTAAAATCATTAACCATAAGCACACCGTTTTATAAACTCTGGTGGAAAAATGAGATCAACATGAGAGAGTCATGGAGTCAATCATCCCCTTCTATAATAGAAGAGAAACACATATAAGCATACTTATAGCCATATAATGTGCAAGAAAATAGAGTTTTGTATGTACAGTGAGCACAGAGACACGTATGTAATTGTATTTTTTAGAATGTGAACCTCACAAAGAGACAATGTCTCTGGAGTCACAGCAAAAAAAACATGCATGAAACACAGTGTGATGAGATGGGGAAAGTGGTGGAGAAGAAAGGTCTTTCAGCAGGAGTTTTGCTTCAGTACACTCTGGCATCACTGGCCTTCCTTTACTGTCTTAAACTGTAAAACCAGTGGAGAGATGAATTATCAGAACAAAAGTACGTAGGAGAGCATAAATTTCCTGACACCAGGAAATTTTTAACATCTTTTCTAAAGCATGCTTTAAGAGTTTGGTTAGACAATATTTTGGGTGGACAATAAGCAGAACCTACTGTAAATTTTCTTTCAAATGGGTTTCTCTTTGACTGTTATACCTTTTCCCTTAATTCATATTCCATGAGACTTATATCATCACTATGACTTCCACATCAGAATTGCTGTATTGTGTGGACTCTTCATTTGTTTTCTGTTAATCAAAAACTGATTCAGCATATTAGTAGTTTGAAGCACACTTGATGACAAAGAGAAAAAGTTATGTCACTCTTGAAAGGATGTTTCTGCGCTTACCTGACAAGCACAAGGGCCTGAGTTCAATCGCCGGTTCTGCCAATAAATAAATAAATAAATAAATAAATAAATAAATAAATAAATAAAAAGGATGTTTCTCTCTTACTTTCCTCTCTGAAGAAAACCCTGATGATGAACAGAATTTAGATTATGTTTGGGAAAAGGAAACAGAAACTACTTTCTCTTACGTTCAAATCTGGTGCACATTTCATGTTTTGTTTTTGTTTTTGCTTTGCAGAGTATATCTAGCAAATTGGTACTGAATTCAATTCTACAGGTCTTAAGAATCAGCTGTATTATTTATGTGGAGTTGTAATTGTATGTTCAAAACCACACCATGAATTCTGCACTATAATAGAACTGGACCAAAAGAACTCTGCACAAAACAAGCTATCTCAGAATTGCATCATTTGAAGCACTTCTTCTGAGTAACTTTCACGCATACAGCAGCTGGGGAAGAGCTAATTTGCTATAGCACATGCCTTCTGCTTCTGATCCAAGTGTGCAGCATAACTTCTGGGATATTTGAGGAAAAATATATCCCCTGATTGTATTGTGTGCATATGGAATATGTTCACAAACATTATTTTTGTGTGTTTTTCCTAGCTTATCTTCTAATTCAGCTTGCTGGAGAGCACTTCTAATACATTGATTTTTTTCACATTACTAATTTTTAATGTTATATAATGTATATTTAAATTATAGCCTAAATCATTCATGATGTTATGTTAACTCATTAAATAAATCAAACGAGATTAAAGCTTTGGTCAACTTATTCCACATTATTTTTTTAAAGTTCTGAATAAATAAAAGTATTATTTACAATAGTTAATATTAGTAACTAATACAAGAAAAAGACAAGGAAGAAAACAAAATAAACATGTTGAATTTATCATGTATAAGTAGTAATGTTCAAAACTTTGTTACTTGATGTAAGTATTAGTTTCAGCAACTTACAGTTTTTGTTTAGACTTTTTTTGGAATATATTTACCTTCACAGTGATGTTGCAAGACTGTACAGGCACTTTTCTACATACTCAACTGAACTTCCGTTTCATAAAAATTATCATCTTTCATGTCTATCATTTATTTTCCAGAACTAAAAGATAAACATTGGTATTTTACTATTAGGTAAACTCAAGAATTAATTCAAATTTCATGTATTCCCTTAACGCCTTCCTCGATTTAAGGATTCAGTTGAGGACACAACGTCTCACTTATTTATTTTTTTCCTTTATACTCTGTAATCATGTTTTTCTTTAGACTCCACTATTCTGTGAGTTCCTTTGATATTAATGGTCTTGAAAATTTTGAAAAGTGTCCTCCAAATATTAGATAGAACTTGCCTTATATTTAATGTCTATGGTTTTTTTCTATAATTCAGCTAAGTTGATCACTTTTAAGAGTGAATACCATGGAGAGAAAGTGTGCTTCGCAATGCACTACCTCAGGTCAGTCACGTCAGTCACATGACAGCACTGAGGGCAGAGCATGAGGCATTGAACAAGGCCCTCCTGACTGCACTTCTCCACTGCAAAGCTGTTACTTTTCCCTTCACTACTTTATTATTACAAGGCAAGTAAGTCTGGCCAGCACTCATGAAGAGGAACGGGCAATCTCTATAAACTCTACTTAATGAAGGGAGGAATATGCACATATTATTTGGAATTCCATTTTAAACAAAGATTTGTCTGTTGTTATTGCTCAGCTGTGCTCAGTGTGTACTTGTGGATATTTCTTTTTCACTTTTATGTAAGTTAAAAATAGAAACACATTACCAGCTTCAGAATTCAGGAATTCTTTCTTATTGGCTCCTGCATCCTTCGAATATATCTTGACACTTCCATTTTTGCTTTCGACTTATTCAAATTGTAATTTTCCAATTTGCCTGAGACTCATAGTCTCTGTGTCCTAGTCTTATAAACAACCATTTATATATATTTAAAAGCAATGGAATTCCAAAATATATAGTAAAATGTAAAGTACCTTTCTAACATAGCCAAATGGACACTCATCTTTTATTTATCTGGTGCTGGCACACAATTTTTATAAAGAACTACATATTTTCCTAAGATAATTGACCTTTATATATTTCTAACTTTATTCTTTTTTTTCTATATTTTTAGGGAAGGACCTAAAGGGTATTCAGGGTCTCACTACTAGATCACACTTGTAGTGATCTTCCTGTTTACATCCTCCCAAGAGCTGGGATTACAGGCATACCATCATGCCCAGCTCAATTACCATCTCAGCGTGCACCGGGAACAGGGTTGGCAAGGCAGGCCTGGGCATCAAACTCCTGGCTCCTTCTAATTTTATTCTGAGTACATTATGTACATCGTATTCCTTAAAAACTGGCACAGTATCATTATTCTGCAGTTATAACAATAAGATTCTACTTGTATATAATATTCTCCATCACTTCATTTTCTAAATATAGTTCTTGCTGTTGGCTTCTTGGAAAGACATAATTTTTGCAACATTGTTTTCATTTCCATAGCATTTAGGGACAAAAAACAGTAAAGGCACATGAAATCATTCTATGATTAATGCGTGCTCTATGGCCTCAGTATTTGGGGGCAGAGATAAAAACTCAGCCTTGCAATTGGCTGGCAGTGCTCACGACAACTCCGAATATTTCTTTAGTACTTCACATGACTAGTGCACAACTGGAAGAGAAAAAACACTGCCTGTTCATACAGATGATCTCTAGTTCATAAAACTCACACTCTAGAAATTAATGTCCACAAAATAACTAATGTTTTTATTGAGAAAGCAGAGTAACTGTAGTACATTATTAAATTCACATTTCATGAAATATCAAGAATCCTTTCTGTCAAAATTTCTAATCCTTTTTTGACAAAAAGATATAGTATTTATTTAAGTCAGTATTTATTTATTCCTTTACAATTTATCATATATGTGATATCAGAAATTAAGATAAAAGTATTATTAAGTAGAGTAAATTGTAGCTGCAAATATATTCATTTCAAAAGTAATAAATTCACAAACAAAATGAAAATATAGGCAAGTTTTCAAACTAAAAGTAATATGAGCTCAAAGTGCTGCTACATTTTTCCTTGTCTGAAAGTACACATACTGTTACAATTACTGGGATTAGTTACCCTATGTGGCAGTTAGTTGCCTCTTATGGTTTGTGTCTAGTTGTCCCCCCCAAAGCCTCATATAAATTATGGGGCAGACTCAGCTGGAAGAGCAACAAGAGACTTGAGGGGCAAGGCCAGAGGACTAGGGTGGGGCCTGAAGGGTGGGGCCAGAGAGGCAGAAACCATTAAACTGGCTAGCCTGCACATTCTCTGAGGTGTGGAGAGGTCATCCTGGACACAGCAGAGCCACAACCTCTCCTTCAATGTCTTGAAACCTTCAGTAACTGTGGGTTAAATAACCTTTCCTTTTCCAATTTTGAGTGTTCGGTATTTGTCCCAGCAAAGAGAGAAAAGTAGCTAAGACAGAATTTGGTACCAGAGAAGCGAGGTTGTTGCTAAGGCTACACTGGATGATGTAGATTACAAGCTTTTGGGAATGGCTTATGGGAAGAGACAGGAAAGATTTGAAGAGGTTTCCTGCAAGCCAAGCACTAGGATAGCTTCGGCCATTCTGTAGGGAAGATTCTGATCAGAGCTCAGCCCAGAAGACTGGTAAGAAACCTGCCTGCAAAGAGCAGGGTGGGGAGGTTCTGCTGGGAAGAAGGACTGCATTGGCTGTCAGACTCCAGATGATTTGTGTTTCAGCTTGGCAGAAAGTTTGTATGAATTTTGCCGTGTCCAGAGACTTTACCTGAGACTGAGATTAGGCATGGTGAACTGACTAATCTCTCAAAGGAAATCTCAAAGCAGTCAAATATTAAGGCAGTGGCATAGTTGTTGTTGGGGTGTCTTAGTTAGATTTATGTTGAAAATGAAGAGCAAAGAGCCCAACAGAATGATTTAAAATGTTGTAAGTTTGGCTAGAAAGGAAGTGTCAAGAAGGCTGTGTACTATAGAGTTGAGATCTCCATTTCCCAGGAGGACAGGAGAATAGGAAAGATATCCTGAGGTTATCACAGGAAATGGCAGGTTTTCACCCTTTGGAACCTCATAATTGCAAGGGAGAGGGACTTTGCTTTCAGGAGAAATCCACAGAGCCCCATGGTCCATAATAGAGGTGGCAGCCACCACATGTTCCAGAATGGAGGCAACGGTCACATCAGATTACAGAATGGCACTGGCACAGAGAATTTGTTTCTTGGAATCAGGGTCATAGAGCTCAGCAATCCAGGCACACGACCTCTACAGACAACAGAGAGGAAAGTCTAGCTACTGATTCAGCTGGCAGCTGACTTGGCATCATCCATGTGGCATTAGTTTTAGGTGCATGCAGAATTCAGGAATTCTGAGGTTAAGAAGGCTTCCATCCAGATTTCAGAAGACCTTAGAGGCCATGCTGTATGCCCCTGAGAAGGCAGTATGTGAAGGTGTGAGGGGAAAGCCTATTTCATGGAAACCCCAGGTTGGAAAAGCCAAGAATGTGGATCATTTGAGGGAAACTTCAAAGAGGGAGCAAAGCCAGGCTGTGAGAGAAGCCATGGGAGCTACAAGCACCAGAAGAGTCATAAGGGTGGAGCTTCATGAAGCTCAGTTTGCCATAGATTATTTGGATGTTCATATAGGAACAATAGGACTTAATGTTTGCCCTACTGAATTTTGGACTTGTTTTGGTCCTGATGGTTTGTATCCTTCTGTGTATACCTTTTGGAATGGCAATGTTTATCTTGTGCCTTTGTTTTTCTTTTAAATTTTATTGAAGAACAAATAGCAATGAGACAGTTTCAAATCAAATTAGTATGACAGATTCAACAATTAGTATATTACACATTGTTTTCATAGTGGCTTTTTGTTATACAAGTTGCATACATGATACTCTATAAACACTATTAGCGCAGATGCCTCTAATCAATGATTTAAGAGAATATAGTTGTATATCTTTTTATTTTAAAGCTGAATTATAGTACAGTTTCAATAATTAATACTTTTTACACTGTTATCTTCCTAGTGGTTATCTATAGTACAAGAAGGAGACAGGATATCCTGTCCGAACACTATTAGTGCAAATCTTTCTTCTCATAGAATTACACAAAAGTACTGCATTTTTATCCTAACTGTACTGTTTACACAGACATAAAATGGTTCTAACTTTGTATGCCTCCTTTTTTTTGAGTCCTGTCAAAAATGGGTATTATATTGTCATTCAATTATTATAGGTGCTTGAAATCAATGAACCAATCCAACACAGCCCACAAATTCACAATAACAGTGGTTTATCTGAAGAAGTTGTTTACTAGAGGCATTTACAGCTCAGCTTATTATTATGGCCTTAATTTATATACTTCCTTTTCATACTTTTCTGCTGGATGGTTAAGACTGAGATAAAGCAAGAAAAATATAACAATAATGTAGCATTTGTATCTGATGAGGTCAGCCAAGTCCCCTCAGGTTTTATCTTGTAACCCTGTATCTCACTCTGTAGATCATTTGTCAGCATCAGCCATGTGGATGAGGCAAAGCCATTGTTTGGCTAGTTTGCTGTCTGTGAAAGCTTGAAAGAGAGTTTTCTCTTCTTGTGACTCTTCCTAGGTACAGTGTAGATCATCAATCATACTCCTCTGTGGTTTCATAATCTCCCTGATCAGATAATATGGGGCATAACTAAATTCCATGATGCTACACTACAGGTTCTCCTATGTCCTGAGTCTTCACTGATTTTGAAAGGCTAGGACCAAAATGTTGGCTGAACTTGCAACCCTTCCATTTCTCTAGTTTTTGATCTGCAAACTTAGGATGTTAAGCATGTAGGAGAGAAGCTGATTATTACCCTTCAACATATGCAGTACAGTTTACCCTAACTATCTGGCTAACTTCTTATTAATTGTTGCTATGCCTTTGTATTTGTATTTCTTCTTTTTATTTCTTATACTAGGAAGACTATACAATAATTACTCATGTGTGTCTAGTTTATTTCAATTATGAGCATATGTTCAATTGGCATCCACTTCAACATAAATGCTTCAAGTTTATCATTCTTTATAGCTGAGTAATACTCCATTATATAGAAATACTATATCTTTTTCAACTATGCATCATGTAAAGTGCATCTTGGTTGTTTCCAAGATTTTGCTATCACAAATTGTGCTGCTATAAACATAGATACACATGTATCACTATGATACAATGTTTTCAGTTCCTTTTGGAAAATTCCCAGTAGGGGGATAGCTAGCTTGAATGGGATTTCTAGTCCTCCTCTTTTCAGGAGTCTCCACACTGACCTCCACAATGGTTGTACCAGTCTACAATCCCACCAGCAGTGGAGAAGTGTTCCCTTTTCCCCACAAGCTCTTCAACATTTGTTGTTGGTTGATTTACTTATGATAGCCATTCTTTTTGGAGTGCGATGGTATTTCAGTGTTGTTTTTATTTGTGTTTCATGGATGACTAGCAATGTGGAGCATTTTTTGATATATTTATTCGCTTATTTAATTTTGTCCTCTGAGAAGTATGTATTCATCTAAGAAGCACATTTCTCAATTGGGTCTTTAAATTTGAAGGCTCCAACTAGGGTTCTTTATAAGTTCTAGAGAGCAGACTTTTGTCTGAGTGCTTATTAGTTAAGCTTCTTTTTAAACTTGTGGGTTGTCTTTTGACTTTGTTGACAATTCTTTTTAACGTGCAGAAACTCCTCAAGAAAAGTTGATCCCAGTTGTTCATTCATTCAAGTGTTTCCCATGTAAATACTATAGAACTTTGATCTTTTTCCTCTGTGGCTCCATAATATCCTTGTTCAGAAAATTTGGAGCTCAACTGAGTTTCATAATGTTGCAGTACAGGTTCTCTTATGTCCTGAGTCTCTGCTGACCTTGAAAGGCTAGGGCCAAAATGTTGGCTGGCCTTGTGGCTCTTCTATTTCTCCAATTCTGATCTGTGAACTTAGGTTGTTAACCATCCACAAGAAAAGCTGATTAGTATCCTGCAGTATATGCCATTCATTTTGCCTTATCTGACCCAATTGTTTTTAGTTGTTGTTGAAGATTTCCATTTATATTTCTGCTTTTTGCTTCTTATACTAGGGAGACTATATGATACTTACTCATGCGTGTCTGGTTTATTTCACTTATGAGTATATGTTCAAGTGGCATCCACTTCAACATGAATGCTTCAAGCTTACCATTCTTAATAGCTGAGCAATACTCCATTATATAGAAATACCACATCTTTTTCAACCATTCCTCATGTGATGGACATCTTGGTTGTTTCCAAGATTTTGCTATCACAAATTGTGCTGCTATAAACACAGGTACACATGGCACATTATGATATGATGTTTTCAGTTCCTCCAGGAAAATTCCCAGGAGGGGGATAGCCGGCTTGAATGGGATTTCCAGTCCTACTTTTGTGAGGAGTCTCCACACTGATCTCCACAATGTTTGCACCATTCTACATTCCCACCAGCAGTGGAGAAGTGTCCCGTCCAGCAGCTCAGTCAATGAGGGTCACCTGGGAGAGGAGTGGCACTCGGACTTTTCAGCAATGTTGAAACTGTTGGGACTTTGGCAACTCTTAGAGATGGACTAAAATGCGTTTTGGACAAAGGGATGTGCATCAGAAGTTGGGGAACCAGGGGTTGAATGTTATGGTTTGTGTCTAGTTTTCCTCCCAAAGCCTCATGTAAGTAATGGGGCAGACTCAGCTGGAGGAGTAAAAAGTGGCTTGAGGGGTGAGGACAGAGGACCAGGACATGGTGTAAGGGGCTGGGCCAGAAAGGCAGGAACCATTAAACTGGTTAGCCTGTGCTTTCTCAGAGACTTGGAGAGGGTCGTCCAATAACTATGAGGTAAATAAACCTTTCCTTCCCTCATTTTGAGTGTCAGGTATTTGTCCCAGCAACAAGAGAAGAGTAAGTAATACATTACCTTAAATAAATGTCAATTGGAAAACTTAAAAATAGCATTAATTTTTCATGAATGCTAAGAAATACTTGACAAAAAGATCTTAGAAGGAAAGTGTACATTGCCAAACATTGCCATAATTTGGAAGATAACATTATTTGGAATTATTTTATAGTATAATTATTGTCTTTAAATGAAAAATATCACCTAATAAACATTCATAACTCATTTTCCTCTGAGTTCTTCATAAGCAATATAAATGCAAAACTTTTTTTCTAAAAATAAATGTACCCCAAATTGTCTGATTATTATTAAATAATGACATTTATTTGAGACAAGAAGTAGAAACAGATGTCTGAAAACTGACAGAGCAGAATTCTGTTGTGATTATTTTCATTTAGCAAACAACAAACCATACAAGGAAATAAACTATAAGCATTATGAACACTAGATAACTCAGTATCTTGGTATAGCATAATAACAAGAAAAGATGCACTAAAAGGGGTCAGAATCATTATGTTACATTGTCTGTATCACTCCATCTTCAGTTTCAGCAAAGGGAGCTTGGAACACATATTTCTATTTGAGGGGAAGATATAGAAGTTAGCACTGCATTTATTTTTCTTTCTGCCATTGGACTTACCACAGAGTAGTCCCATACCAGGCAGGATTCTATGAACTCACACTCCAGGTAGGTGTCTTCCAAGTGACTCTCTGGGACCACCCCAGGACCACGTGATGTCTTGCAACATTGATGTAGGAATCAGTGTTCAGGCTGCCTCTAAACCAGATTCATCTTAGTTAACATTCAGAACTATCCCTAGTATTGAGCACACCCAGAAGGCTTTAGGCTTTAAGACATTATCAGGGTCAGACCTCTGAAGTCCTTGTCATCAGGGCAATCTCACTGAAACAGTCTTCATACTTGACCCTGTGGATGTGGGATACAGGTCCACCAAATGCCGGAGCAGTCCTGTTTCTCTGGCATACTGGTAGGTCCTGTATCCAAAAATGTACAAAAGGCACATTATAGACATTTTCAGGAAGCAAAGTCATCCATAAAACATGCCAGACAGTCTCTCCAGAATCTTCAAAGAAATTGACTGTTGAAGGAATTCCCAAATAAACCACATTTGCAGAAGTTAAATCAAGTACATGTTTCTTTAAACACACTAAGAACACAAGAAAAAAACAAAAACAAAGGATGCATAAAGTCAACAAATAACTGAAAATTTGAATAGTAGGTAAACTCAAAGAAATGGAGATACACAAACTGCCTGTCAAATAATTCAATATATTTTTTTAATGAATTAAGCAGATTTCATGAAAATGTGGAAAAACAACTCAAAGAAGGCTGGGGAAATGGCTCAGTAAAATAAACGCTTTCCTGGCAAGTGCAAGGGCCTGAGTTCAATCCCCAGTTTCATCAAAAAAATACTAAACTAGAAAAAAAAATTTGATATTAAAGTTATTAAAAAAAGAAAGAAAACTCTGGAGCTAAAAATTATAATGAATGAAATTTAAAAAATCATAGAGATCATTAATGGCAGGCTTGATCAGAATGAAGAGAGTAAAAATGAACTCAAATTGAGGTGATTTGAAAATGATGATCTGTAGTGTGCCTAAGGAGAGTCACATGGAGAGAAAACTTTCTCTCAGGCTTTCACAGAGAACAAGGTCAAGCAATGGCCATGAGTCATCCACATGGCTGACACTGACAAAGGATCTACCGAGTGAGGTACAGGGTTACAGGATAAGCCCTGAGAGGACTTGATGATACAAAAGCTACATTTTTTTGTTTTATGGGTCTTGCTTTATTTCAGTCTTAACCAACCAGCAGAAAAGTATAAAAATGAAGTATATAAAATAAGGCCATAATCATAAGATGAGGTGTAAATGGTTCTTTGGATAATTCTCTATTATTGTGGACCGCTGGGCTGTGTTGGATTGTTTTGCTGAATTCAAGCACCTATAATAATTGAATGACAGTAGAATACCCATCCTTGACAGGACAAAACAATAAAAAGGGTATACAAAGGAAGAACCATTCTGTGTTTGTATAAACAGTACAGTTAGGATAAATATGCAGTAAATCATAATTCTATGAGAAGAAAGATTTGCACTAATAGCGTTTGGACAAGATATCCTGCCAGCTTCTGGTACTATGGATAACCACTAGGAAGATAACAATGTAAAAAGTATTAATTATTGAAACTTTATTATAACTCAGCTTTAAAAAATATAAGTATACAGATACATTCTCTTAATTCATTGATTAGAGGCATCTGCTCTAATTGTGTTTGTAAAGAGAGTATCATGTATGCACCATATACAACAAAAAACCACTATGAAAACAATATGCAATGTATTAATTATTGAATCTGTCCTGCTAATCTGATTTGAAACTGTCTCATTGCTATTTGCTCTTCAATAAAATAAAATAAAAAAGATATAAAAAATGAGGAAGAATATATAATGCTATTCACTGTGGATCTTAGAAAGAATAGTATACAAACCCCAAATTGGTTAGACAAAAAGAACTCCCAAAAAATTCCAATAAAAGAAAGAAAATGTAGTCAGAAGTGAAAAATGAAAAGAGTATTAGGAGCTTCAGAAATAAAAACAAAATGTAGTAGAAAAGGAGGATAGAGAAAAAGAAATGGCACATTTCTATTATTCCAATGCTGGGGAGACTGACATCTGAGGATTATTATAAGTCTTCTTCTTTACCTATTATTTCTTTTATTTCTGCCTCTTTTCTAATGGCTGTTGCTAATGATTCCAAAACTATATTGAATAGGAGGGGTGATAGAGGACATCCTTGTCTTGTACCTGATTTAAGAGTAAAAGATTTCAGTTTTTCCCCATTTAGGATTATATTAGCTGTTGAGTTGTCACAGATGGCTTTTATCAAGTTAAGATAGAGTCCATCTATTCCAATTTTCTGTAGAACTTTGAACAGGAATGAGTGTTGCACTTTGTCAAAAGCTTTCTCTGCATCAATTGAGATGATCATGTGGTTTTTAGATTTCAGTCTATTAACATAGTGTATTAAATTTATAGATTTTCAAATATTGAACCATCCTTGCATTCCTGGGATGAATCCTACCTGGTCATGGTGTATGATCTTCTTGATGATTTGCTGTATTCTATTTGCTAGGATCTTATTGGGTATTTTTGTGTTTATATTCATGAGGGAGATTTGCCTGCTGTTCTCCTTTTTAGTTGAGTCTTTCCCTGGTTTTGGAATCAGTATAATACTTGCCTCCAGAAATGATTTTGGGAGGACTTCTTGCTTTTCAATTTCATTGAAGAGTTTGAGGAGTGTAGGGATTATATGTTCTATAAATTTCTTGTAGTATTCAGCTGTGAATCCATCAGGACCTGGACTTTTGTTTGTCAGTAGGCTTTTTATTACGTTTTGTATTTCCTTGGCTGTTATTGGCTTATTGAGAGTTGTTCTATCTTCTTGATTCAGTTTTGGTAATTTGTACCTTTCGAAGAATCTGTCCATTTCTTCAGTGTCTTCTGTTCTGGAAGCGTAAAGATTCTCAAAGTAACTATTGATAATCTTCTGAATTTCCGCTGGGTCTGTGGTGATTTCACCCTTTTTATTCCTTATTGCATGTACTTGAATTTTTTCTTTCCTCTTCTGATGAGGTTGGCTAGAAACTTATCAACTTTATTTAGTCTTTCAAAGAACCACCTTTTTAATTTGTGGATTCTTTGAACTGTTTTCTCCATCTCAATTGAATTAATTTCTGCTCTGATTTTTATGATTTCCTCCCATCTTTGTGCTCTGGGTTTCGCTTGCTCTTCTTTTTCTATAAGTCTGAGCTGCATAGCAAGATACTGTACCAAATAAACAAAATATTTAAAAACATGATTTATAGGCTTTTAAAAGTTAATTAAATTATGTAGATAAATTGTCGTGAACCAGGTATGAATTTAATTTCTTTTGCTTAAAGAACTACATTTAGCATTTCTTATAAAACAAGCTCAATGCTGATTACTAATTCAGCTGCAACTTTTCTGTGAAATGTTAATTTCACCTTTATTTCTGAAGTGCATCTTTACTCATTCTCTCTCCCTTTAGTACTTTAAATATATTACTGCTTTCTCTCCTGACCCATAATGTTTGCACTGAAAACTCCACAGCTTATCTGATGAAAGCTGTTTCTTGCTTCCTCAGTACCTTGGTTTTGATTTTGAATATTTTATCATATTATGTATTCTGTTACTTTTCCTCACAATATGGAAGGGGGTGTCTGCATTTATTTATTTATTTATATTTTTGTTTTCTTAAACCAATATTTCCCCAATATTGCTTAAATAAAATTTGGGGCACAACTGAGTTATATGATATTACAGTACAAGTTCTCCTATGTCCTTAGTCCTCACTGACCTTGAAAGGCTAGGGCCAAAATGTTAGCTGTCCTTGCCTTTCTTTTTCTCTAATTTTGGTCTGCAAGCTTAAGTTGATAACTCTCAGAAGAGAACTATAATGATATTATTACCCTATAATATAGGCAATTGAGCTTAACCTCACTGTTTGAATATCAAACATCTTAGACATAACATCGAACCGGTATTTTCCATCAAGTATTGATATGTTAAACTTTAGATCCCTACAGAATGTGAAGAAAAAATAAAAATATTAAAAAGGAATAAACATTACATATTTTTACACAGAAATTTAGAATTTAACCATATACTGCATTTTAGCAGGACAGTCCTATGACATTTTTTTCTTATCTCTTGTTTCATTTATTGCCGTGTTTTTAAACAAACATTTACTTGAGAGACTGTATGGCAGTAATTGGTATGACCGGACAAGAAGTATGTATTTAGAAAACCAGAATGATAGGCATTCCAAACATGACCCTAGTATTACAGTACTGTTGCTTAGTTCACAGATATCAGAATACATAATTAGTCAGAGTAAGAATCCTGCTAGCTTCAAAAACTTGCTGTAGATTCTCAGGATCATTGCCTTACTCTTCTTGTGCATATAAATGTATGACTTTGCCCCTGTCATGTTTCCTGGCTTTTGTCCTTGCCCTCTTCTTCTTGTTTAATCCCTAAGTTCTCACTTTCCTTTTAATTGTGTTATACCCTTTTATTTTTATTTCTTCTTTTGCATTTTTATACTAGGGAGACTATATGATATTTACACATGTAGGACTGATTAATTTCACTTATGAGTATAACTTTAAGTGGCATCCACTTAAATACAAAGGCTTCTAGTTTATCATTCTTTATAGCTGAGTAATACTCTATTGTATAAAAGTACCACATATTTTTCATCCATTCCTCAGATGATCAGTATTTTAGTCATTTCCAAGATTTGGTTATCAAGCCAGCTATCCCATTACAGGGAATTAGTGATATATGTGAGCCTATGTTTATAGTAACACAATTTGTGCGAGCCAAGTCTTGGATGGGAAAATGTTTAGAAAAATATTTTTCTTTCCTGTTCTTGGAGGCTCACTCTGAGAATTGGAATTAATGGGATGAATTAGTCTTAATCATTCTCAGTAGTATGAGTACTTTAGGTTCTTGAGTAAGGAACTAGTTTCTAATTAAGCTGTCTCAACTCTAATAAGTAGCATCTATGGAGCTAATTACACTTGTCCAGATATTCATACTCATGCCATGGTATATGTACATATGTATGTATATGTTTAAGAATAATAAAGGGCCGGGGAATAGCTCAGTTGAATAAGTCCCTGCCTGAGGTCCTGAGTTTGATCCCTGCTACTACACAAAGAAAAATAAATGTATGAATCATCAAGATACTTTCATTTTTCTAATAACATAGTAGTTTGCAAATATTCCTATCCTTCCAGATACCTGAAGAGTCTGATTTATTGCTACTTGAAACAATAGAAAAAACAAAGTTTTAGAGGAGAGGTACTATGATTTGAATATGATTTGTCCTTACTATAACTCATGTTGGAAACTGTTCTCCAGTGTGTAGTTTTGAGACCTAGTAAGACTTTTTTGTTTGTTTTAATATATTTGGCATAGAGTCACTCTATGCAGCTTGGATTCTTAGTGATTCTTCAGTTCAGGCTTCCCAGTGCTGGGATTACAGTGTACACCACCATGCCCAGACTCAGTGGCCAGCTCTATGCTTGGGAGCCAAGCCAGCAGGGTGTGTGATGTCTGGGATCGAACCCGGGTCCCAGCATTTGCCTAAGCAGGTACTTAGTCGCCTGAGCTATCTAGCCGGTTAAGAATCACTCAGCTCATTAAGAATTAATCCTCATGAAAGAATTAATATTCCATTACATGGACTGCATTTTTGCAGGGCTGGCTTCCTACAGAAGTGGATTGTGACAAAATAGACTTGCATCTGTATTCTCACTTTCTCTGGGCACCTGTTTTCCCTTTAGCACTGTTGTCACTGAATGTAGCCAACATAACTTGGACTTCTCAGTCTGTAGAATCATGAGACAAAACAAAGCCTCTCCATTGTAAGTGACTAAGCATCAAGTATTCCATTATACCAACTTAAAATGGACAAAGACGTGGAGAAAATAAATACAAAAAATTAACTAGATATTTCAAAGTACCTAGGAATAATTTCAATTTAGAAAATTAAAAATACCCAATATGAACAATAGAGACCTCAGTTCTTACAAAAACTGCCATTTTAGAAAAAGAAAAACTAGAGTGAACATAGCAATCTTTTCAAACTCCAATTAACCCCAGAAAAGTCATGGGTGAAGTAAAGTCCCTGGCTTCTTACCAGGATTCTCAGTGTGTTTTAATTTGCATATGAAAGGATTCTACACTATCTTTTGTACCCTGACTTCAAATTTTGGGTGAACACAGTCTTTATGTCATTCTTAATATTAGTTGACATGTTCTTCATGTACATGAGTCCCTGCGTTAGCAGCAACCTTGATTGAACTGCAAATGATCTTTTACAGCTTTTTGCTCTACAAGTTATAAGTAATGAAGAAACTCCATAGTATGTGAGCTCTAGATTTTAAATAGACTATCCTACAAAATAATCTAGAATGGAAAACATTAAAGGAAGCTTTTGAACTAATAAGAGGGAGTATTTGGCTATCAGTAGAGGATATAATGAACTTTGAAGATAAATCATGATTAGATATGTTGGTCATCTTGAACAATATCATATTTAATTATCACTTTGTTTTCTTCTGAGAATTAAGAATTGTAAATGATATAAAATCTTTTGTCGCATTGTCATTGATAAGATGAAAACATTTATATGCATTTAGAACATTAGGAGAGATATTTTGAAATATATATGTGTATATACATACATATATATATATATACATATATATACATATATATACATACTGTATATTATAGATTAGTCTTTGTTTGCAAAATTAAGCTTATTTAAACTTTTCTCTAATTATAGTTATGAGTTTCCCAAACAAAGTATATTTAAGGATTAACTATAGTTCATTCATTTCCCTAAAATACATTGACAATGTACATGCTTCTTAAATTTTTTTTATCTATGTATTTATTACAGGGGCTCACCACAAAGTTTAGACTCATTCCACGCACTACCAGGAGTGCCCAAGATTCTGCGACCAGCAGGGCATGCAGTACCTGGGATCTAACTCCAGTCTCTGTGCATGCCGGGCAGGCACTTAGACTGCTGAGCTATTTCCCCAACCCAGCTTTTTCTTCAGTGAAGAAGCCAATTCTATTTCACCTACCAAACACATTTCAAAGAAAGTTTTGAGAATTGGCATCTGCTTTTATTTTCCTGTCATTGTCTTTGACAATATCCCAAATCAAGACTAATTGGTGATACAGGCTTGTATTAGAAGCACGAAGGGATTTTTCTCCCCTTAACTGTGCCGAGATACAGACAGCAGTGTTTATTACTGAGCAATTCATGGAGAGTATCAATGAACGCTGCACTGTGCGTGTGCTATCAAATCATCTGAATGACCAGAATGCAAGAAAAGACAGACATGAAAGAAAGGAAAAAGCCAGGGTCAATATTTACTTATATAAATGAGGAGGCTAAAACTTAGAGACAAGAAAAACATATGAATAAGCAGAGAAGGAGCAAATGAACAATAACGTGAAGCATATTTTCCAGAAAGGCGTGTCAGAGTGAATGGAGGGCCATTGCATATTTGTAAGACATAATAAGAAAAAATATTGCATAAAACTTTGAAACAGCTTTATATTTGATCTGAGCCAAAAGGCTGAGAAGCGATTGAAACAGTTTTAAACTATTTGCTGTAGTTACAAAGATCAGAAATAATCTCATTATTACTATTATTATTATTACCAATAAAATTTTTTGAGGCAGATATATTACACATTGAATACATTATATATTAAATACTGTGGTAGTAATTATTTAGCAATGCACTTGTGTCCATCTCTCTCAACAAAAATGTTTAGCTTAGCCTACAAAAGCATAATGAGTTGCATTCTAAGTTAGCATGCTTAGCAGGAAAGCAAGAATAGTCCTTAACTCAGGATTAAAATAGAAGCAAAATTCTGATTTCACAAGAGTGATTCTGTGTGTTTGGAAGCTGATTGTTGAAATTCTAAATGAAATCGATTTCATATTAGAAGTACATACATGCCAGTTGATCCAATCATTTGTAGAGAAGTCACAGACAATTAATAGTAATAATTACCACATCTTCCACTTTCTAATTTCAAGTGTTATGACTAAAACATGCTAACTGTAAGTGCCTTAAAACCTTGGGAGTCTAATATTAACAGTGTTTCAATTTTGGTGAAAAATATTTCTTACTGTTTTGTATATATCTTTAACAACTATTAGAGTAGCCTATTTAGATTTATGAATTATTTACTACTTACAATACCTCAAGTATCTTTTATTCTGATTTCACACCCAACAAAAAAAAGAGAGCAAGAAATGGAAATTTGGAAAATTTAGACTATTTTCTAAAGTCATAAGATTTAGTAACTGGCAGAACTAGATGTAGTCTGATCTTTCAAAAACATAAGTGGGCATATTTAGGTGGTAGCAGATATTCTCTTCATTGATGAATATTTGTCTTTCTGCCATTTTATTACTCTTTCTAGTGCTGAACCTGCAGGTTTTTAAAATGTTCCTCATTCCTGTACAAGCCTGCTCCTCCGGATCATTAGTTCATCTGGCTGTCAGTGAACTCAAGCTTACCTGCATTCATTAACATATTGCCTGTTCTCATTAACATATTAGAAATTTTGAATTTACACATCACAAATTTCTTCTTTATTCTTTGAACTCTAGTCGTCTTTCAGTTGAGTTTAATCACATTTTCCTTAACCAGTGAAGTTCCTCAGGATACACAGTATGATTTTCCATCAAACATATTTCCATGCTTTCTTACAGGCTCAAATATTTACTGTCTAGCAGTTGTTGAATTAACAACTCCATATAAGCATCATTGTTCAATGTTCATTTTATTTCTATTGCCTTCATACCTTAAAAGAAAAAACACAGAGAATATAGTACAATGGAGGTGGGAAGGTTTTAGAAATTGACTTCAATCACTGCTGTGTACCAGGAAATTCTTTTTAATGGTTTGCACGATAGGATCAGAAGGTGCGAGTGAAGTGATTACCTCCTTTGGGATTATCTGGTGAGGACCATAGACTATTTTGTAGCACCTTCTTATTCTGTAATCTTCAATGACAAAATCTTGTTTGTCAAGAACTCCATGAGCAGCTGCAAACAATTTGCCTTTATTGATTTTACTGCTAAGTCTGAGTGACTGCTTGGCCTGGCTCCCACCTGCCTTGTCAAGACCACACCCTCTCTCTGAGCACCTCCTTTGTATTGACCTGCAATGTTCACTGCACATCTCGGTTCAATTAAAAAAAATGTAGCATTCCTGAGAGATTCAACTGAGTTGTAGTTATAATGGCTAAGACAGGACAGATTTTATAAATATTAAGTCTTAAAGTTAAATTACAAACAAAACCAGGAGAAGAGAAGAGAGGTGGAGAGAAACAATAGATTGAAACAAACTAAAATCTGTATTAATTAATTTAAATATATGAAAATTAGTTAGATTTTTGTTTCCAAGTATATATATTTTTAAAAATAGTGACAAAATTGTGAAAATATGAACACTTTGTACATTAATAAAATTAAAGAATTAATTGCTAGTGTGCTAGCTATGAAAACTTGTTAAATTTTAAAAGCTCCTAAACAACAAATTTATTTTAAAATGCTTAGGTTTAAATAATAAAATGGTAGGAACTGGTTTTGCAATTACTTTTTGCTGACTAGAGAAAAGTTAAGGGTTTTGAGAAGTGCAAAATCATTTATTACAATATTTTCTTATTCTATGTATTGTTTAAACTTTCCATAGAAAAGTTACTGACTTTGCAATTAATTCAGTGCAAAATATTAAAATACTAATGAGCAAAATTGCTGACTATTTTGAACACTAACCATGACCAAAGGTGTTAAAATACATTACCTAATTTAATCCTTAAAACAACTTTATGAGTTATATCAATAGAAATTATTAATATCTAAATTATTCAAATGGTGAAATCACACTGTAAGGATATTAAATAACTTGTGGAAAGCTTCTCCTCTGATAAGCTGAAAACCAGCTATTGTTTTCATTGCTGCAATTAATGGTGCTGATTGAAAATCACTATTTGCATGTCTTTGGCCCTTTTTCCTTTATTTGATAATCAATATAAAAGACAGATCTGAGATTTTCAAGAAGATACTTTATGAAGCAGATTCCTACTGGGAATCCCCTGCAGCATGACCCTCCCAATCCCAGTTCTCATCCTGGCTAGGAACGCATGCGCAGAGCGAAGCTGAATCAAGACTGAGCCCAAGACTCCCCCAGTGGAAAATGAAGTCCCAAGGCAGGTGCACCTGGGCACATCACGGGAAATTTGGAGAGGGAGGTAGTGTGAAGTGGAGGTTGCCAAGGAGACTGCCAAGAAACGAGCTCGTAGGAAAGGGTTTGCATCATTGTTCTGCTCATTTTTATAGGATTCCTCAGCCAGCCAGGATCCTGGCTTTCACTGCCAGGCTGATCTGGAATTGAGGTGAGCATGGAATTTTGAGGACTTGCCAGTGAATGCAAACAAGTCCCCAAGTAAGTGTTCTGCAACTGTAAATGGTTTCACAAAGGGCGATTTCTAATAAGTTGGTAGTCATATCAGCCGGGCCACATCAGTCACTTTGGCCTGGGTTTCTGCTGTCTTCCCTGTCCCTACACTCCTAAGGTACTTTGGCTACTTAACCAAAGCCTCCTTTTCAGAATACATGAAGGTGGCATCTTTTTTGATTATGTTTTTTTTAAAGTTTCTTTAAACATTCTATTGCCTAAGGTTTTCATAATGTTAAAATTTTAGGAATGATTAAATTTTATGATGAAAATCAGTGGGGTTGTTTGCAACAGTTAATTTCATAACAGAAACAAAAATATATTTGTAACTGTGTTCTTCTTCTTCTTTTTGTATTTTTTTATTTTTGAAAGAGAATTATGCCTTTATTTCTTGTTTTGCCAGTCAGGCAAGCTGAATAGTTTGCTTTTTGGTGATCAGTCAAAGAGAGCAAATCCCATTTCGTCTTCTGACTCCTCCGACTCTTCCTTGGCTTCCATCTTGGCTGGGGCAGCTGCAGCAGCAGGAGCAGCAGTGGTGACTGCGGTGACAGGGGCAGCAGCCACAAATGCAGATGGATCAGCAGAGAAGGCCTTGGCCTTTTCAGCGAGTGGGAAGGTGTAATCAGTCTCCACAGACAAAGCCAGGACCGCTTGTACCCACTGATGATAGAATGGGGCCCTGAGGCAACAGCTGCGTAACCAATCTGCAGACAGACACTGGCAACATCGCGGACACCCTCCAGAAAGCGAGAACGCGGAGTTTCCTCTGTAATGTCAAGGACTTCTGGGTTGCAGATGCTTCCATTGTCAAACACTTGCTGAATGACCAGCCCAAAGGAGAATGGGGAGATGTTCAACATGTTCAGGAGGGTCGCCTCGCTGGCTCCCACTCTGTCCCCAGTCTCAATCAGCTGTACATCACTAAGGATTTCAATGGTGCCCCTGGAGATTTTAGTGGTGATGCCCAGAGCCTGGAAGAAGGAGGTCTTCTCAGGCCCCAGACCAGTGTTCTGGGCAGGCACGGTGACTTCACATGGTGCAATGGCCCCTGCACGGGCGGCAGCAGGCACCTTATTGGCCAGCAGCATATGCCTGATCTCAGTGAGGCCCTCTTTGGTGAACACAAAGCCCACATTTCCCTGGATATGAGGCAACAGTTTCTCCAGAGCTGGGTTGTTTTCCAGATGCCCTCAGATGGCCTTGCGCATCATGGTATTCTTGCCCATCAGCACCACAGCCTTCTCTCTGAGGGACATTCGGATCTGCTGCATCTGCTTGGAGCCCACATTGTCTGCTCCCATAATGAAGCATTTTAGATAATCATCCAAAAGTTGGATGATCTTTAGGAAGTAGTTAGATTTCCAGGGCGCTCTGTCTTCCCTAGGCATCATGGTGGTGCGTCAGGGATTGCCACGAGGGTATAAAGACGATGTCACTCTCACGAGAATGCCTGGAAAGAAGAGCTTGGTTTTGTATTTTTAGGGAAGGGTCTACAGGGTGTTCAGGGTTGCACTTGTAGACTGGACTCATAGTAATCCCACCCAAGAGCTGGGATTATAGGTGCACACAACCACTCCCAGTTTCAATCACAGTCTCAGCGCACTCGGGCAGCAGGTCCAGGGATTAAACCCCTGACCCCTGCACCTGCTTGCAGGCACTGTAATCCACTGAGCTACTTGGCTGGCCCTTACTACTGAGTTATTTTCATAATTAAAAAAAAACCTACTTTATGGAAACAAAACAGCAAACCATTCTGGGCCTCAATTTCCTTATCTGAGTAAGATAGAAATTGAGTTTTAGAAGACATTTTTAATGATATTCAGTGAAAAAAAAATTATCTCCTTGACCTCCTTTGTACTTTTCAGATACATGACTACACTGAGATCTCATGGAGCACTCCGTATAGAATGTACAGTTTCTATGTAATTGGAGAGAACATACTTTACCAGTTTACAAAAACATAATGTACAGTTTCTTTATTCCTTCATTCTGCTTTATTTTCTGTGACTCTTGTTAACACAGAAATAGCTCTGGGAAGAAGGCAAAGAAGACTTCCTTCAAGATAACCACATTAGAAGAGAGCAACTAGATCCCAGTTTGATTTAACTCTACTGAACTAAAGGGTAGGAGTTATTTAACAGCTGGGGTGAAGATAAAAATATGTGCAGTTCAGCTTTCTAATTAGACTTACCCAAATTAAAATTTCTTACATTTTCATGACAAATATGGTTGGTAACCCTGAGCAAAGTACTGTAGCTGAGGGGGCATGAGCACACAGTGTGGGCGCCTTTCCTATCACTGAAATTGGGGGAAGGCAGGGTACTCTATCCCCCTGATGTTCACATTTCAAAGACAGAACTATCAGGGCCATGAGAAAGACATTCTAGGATGCTAACTAACAAGGCTGAAGATTTGAAAAATATTTGAATCTCAGAGAGGCAGATAAATTGATTACAATTACAAATTTTAAAAATGGATGGTCTAAAAAATCAGAGGTCCAGGGTCTAGAATAAGGAAGATCCTGTTCAAATTTGTCTGAGTTCAGGGGAATTCCTGAACTCAGATAAAAAGTGAAAGGAAAGATTTTATGAAGTTTACATATTTAGTGAAGATATTTACTATTTGAACCCAATTGACTTTTTTAATCTTCAACATCAACAAGCTGAAAATTTCTCTCAGAATTTGCATTCTTTTTAGAAATATACCTGATTGTGTCTTTCAGTATTAATAATGCAGGAAGGCATGGTGCATTCATGCAAATACATTGCATTCTATGAAAGATGGGTTTGGATTTTTGCATTTAATGTTTTCTTTAAACTTATGTTACAATATATGATAGTGAATTCCAAAATACTTTGGAGGTAGGAGAGCTGTTCTGCTATTCTTTTATTGTTGTCCCTTTTCTATATCAAAACTCAAATGTTGAACTTTTTAAACTCTTATCAGTAAGCTCTTGCAATACTGATCCAAATTGAAAAAAAAAACTTTGTTTATATTGTGAAGCACTTGAAACAGAACGTGGAGTTTATGACAAAAGAATAATCTCAGTTCCGTGTAAGAGAGAAATAGTTATTTAACCTCAAGTCTGAAATGAATTTTCTCTAAAATTAATCATTTTCATCAGACATAGCTCCTACTAAGCTTTTTTGCTTTTGTCACTTCTTGAATAGTTCTTACTTTATTCACTGACAGATTTGACTCAGTTGGATAACTTTTCTCTGTTCAAAAGTAGTTCTTTCTATTGTATTCACACCAAAGTTTTTCATATTATGACTACTATACACTTGATAGTCTTTTTTTTCTATGCAATTACCTAATGGTTTTCCTCTATGTAACCATTAACGACTTTTAATTTCCTTTTAGAATCTTCATTACCTTAGAAAACTATTTGATAGCAGAGCTTGTATTGAGATCATTATGCAGTTTAAGAAATAATGAGGGAGTGCATGGTACATATACAAATATTAACCATATGCTACAGAAATATTAGTTACTTTTCATTTTCATTTTTCTCTGAATTTGAACCATGACCCTCAGGGTTCAGATGTCCGAAGACATGAGACAAACAATTGCTGAAACTGGAAATGAAATTCACTAATGTTATTGCTTCTGTTTGTTTTATTTTTCTGCTATGACTCACTGCTTTCGGGTCATGCTCTTGTTAATGATATCACCCACTGGATTTAATGTTGTTCATCATATGACTCAAATGATTTTATGACCTAGTCTGCAGAGAATATTTTATACATGTAAAATGATACTTCAGTAAAGTGTTTTAAAAAAGTAAAACAGGAACTTTAAGTAACACTTAAAGTGTATTGATTAGATAAGTAAATATATTATCTCCACAAAATTTATGCAATTTAGTAGAAGAAAATGCTAACTAGCTAAGTGATATATTAAGTATTGAACAACATAAATCTTTATGAATATAGTTTCTAATGAAAGATTTTGATTCAACAAATTATATCAAGTCTTTTACTTGAATGACAGCAGATTTTGTACAAACTGCAAAGAAACAGTTTTTTCCTGGGTTTTCATAGTGATATGACCCTCTTTTTTCTAGGATTGTATGTCTATCCATGTCTATGCCTAAGTCATATCAAAACACAATAGGAAAAAAAAAGCACAATGGGGTACTATTCAGCTATGAAACAGGATAAACTTGAGTATTTTGCTGGTAAATGGAGGCAGCTAGAGACCATTCTCTTAAGTGAAATAAATCACACCTGCATATGTGAACATCATATTGTCTCTGTAGAATGCGAATCTGAAAGACAAAACAGAATTTGAAGGGTGAAATAGATGTTGGGAAAAGGGAATGAACTTATTCAAAAGGAAAGAGTTGGGGCAGGCCAGAGAGCGCTGTGGACTGAAGTGCCTACTTAGGCAGGCGCAGGGACTGGGGTTCAATCTTTGGCCTGCCGTGCCTGCCCTGCCCCTGAGGCATGTGGAGATGGAGACTGAGACTAGCCGTGGTGGTGTGTGCCTGTAATCCCAGCGTTTGGGAGGCTGAAACAGGAGAATCGCTATGAATCTGATCTGTGCAGTGAGACCCTCTAGACCTTGCACAAATACATAGGGGGAAAAAGGAGTTATTGAATTAAAGAGAAGAACAAGAGAGGGAGTGTGGGAAACTGATGTATCTATGTATGTAGACAGGATGGTTTGGATAACTGTACTGTGCATTCCTGCTTATCTTTGGAAAGGAGCAGATAATGCTTTATTTGTTTTGTCTCCTGTTCTCAATTGTTTGTCCTTTTTCTGTTCTTGATTCCTTATATATTCCTTCTTTTTTATGTTTAGTACAAGGTCTACAGGTTGCTCAGAGTCTCAATACATAAATTGGACTCCTAGTGATCCTCTCATTTTCAGCCAAGCAAATACTGGGATTATAGGTGCATGCCACCATACCTTGTCTCAGTCACTATCTCAGTGTGCCCCTGGGGGTGGGGCAGGCACAGCAGGCTGGGAATCAGACCCTGGTGCTGTGCTCTGCCTATGCAGGCACTTCTGTCTGCTGAGCCATCTGGCCAGTCCCTTTATTTCTTTCTTCCTCCAATTTTTCATGCACCTATCTGGAAACATGAACAACTAGTTGGAAGACAACTGTGCACACTGTGCATTACAACAAATATTATAAAATCCATAGTATATTAAGTAAAATTCTGTATCTCTTGTAATTATTTAGCTTTAATACTGTTTTGTTCTTTCTCTAAAAAATTAAAAAAAAAATAACCAAGGATAAGGAAATGGCTAAGTGGAATAAGTGCTTCCCTGGCAAGTGCATGAGCCTGAGTTCAATCCCAGATTCTGACAAAATATTTAATCAAAAGAAGAACTAGTGGACTTCAGAATTTGATTAAGAATTCTAGATAAGGAATTGAATCTATATGAAGATTTTCCTGCATGATCTATAGCCACAGAGAACTTAGTATTTATGACAGATAGAATACAGTTAAAAGTAATATGTGCTGCTATTGTTGAGGATTATGGTGAGGTCATTCAAGAACCTGAAATATCAATGTTTTTCATTCAAAAAATTAAAAATTCCAACAAACACTTTCACACTCCCCACTATGCTTACAAATTCTTTGGAGAGCTACAACAAGCACATAGGCCAGTAAGTTAAGACTTTGGCAGTTTAACTGAATAGTGCACAGCTATGAAGTGTTGTAAGTGAGCACCCACTAAGTCCTTTAGTGGATCAAAAAATTATGTCTGGGCCGGCCTGATAGGTCATCCAACTAATTCATCTGCTTAGGCAGAGTTCAGTGGCTGGGTTTGATCCTTGGCATGCTGTGCCAGACCTGCCTCTGGGCATGCTGAGACAGTGATGGGGACTGAGTGTGGTGGCACATGCCTATAATCCGAGCACTTGGGAGGCTGAAAATAGAAAGATCACTGTGAGTCTGATCTATGCAGTGAGACCCTGTAGACCATATCCTAAGGAAGGAAGAAAGATCCTTTCTCACTTTTTTCTGAACAAGAAGATTATGGAGCCACAGAGGAAAGAGATCGAAGTTCTATAGTGTGCCTGGGGAGAGTCATATGGAGAGAAAACTTTCTCTCAGGCTCTCACAGAGAGCAAACTGGTCAAGCATTGGCCGCAATAACTCACTATTGTTTTGGAATGCTGGACTGTGTTGACTTGTGTCCTCGAGTTCAGGCACCTAAATTGGTTGAAGGACAATGGTGTGCCCATCTTTGACAGGTGTAGACAAAGGAAGGGGTATAGAAAGGAAGAATCATGATGTGTGTGTATCGACAGTACAGTTGGGATAGATACACCGTGCTTCTACATAATTCTATGAGAGGCAAGATTTGCACTAATGGTGGTTGGACAGGATATTATGTCATCTTCTAGTACTATGGACAACCACTAGGAAAATAACCAGGTGCAAAGTATTAATTATTGAATCTTTGATGTAATTCAGGTATAAACAATAAGATATGTAAACAGTTACACTCTCTTAATTTACTGATAAGAATGTCTGTAAGTATAATATCATGTATGCACCTTGTACGATACCAAAACATTATGAAAACAGTTTGCAGTGTATTAATTTATCAAATCCGTCCTGTAAAGGTGTCTTAAAACTGTCTCATTGATATTTGTACCTCAATAAAATAAAAAATAAATTAATTAATTGAAGAAAGAAAGAAAGAAAGAAAGAAAGAAAGAAAGAAAGAAAGAAAGAAAGAAAGAAAGAAAGAAAAAGAAATTCTGTGTATTTAAGATTTCTAGGAGAACTAGGACATGCTATGGGACTGATATTATGCTGTGGAACTGCATTTGACTGAGTGTGGTAATACACAGAATAATATGCATTTTCAAGGAACAATGATACATATCACATTATGTTAAACCTGTCTGTAAATATCATACTATATAAACTTGTATCAGGCCAGAATTAATAATAAATATAATGTACAAATTAAGGAAAACTAAGATATATTTTTAGGATATGTCAGGTGTGTTTGATTGATCTATGACAAATTTACATGAGTAATTTTCAGTTGTCATCCACCATTAACTTTTGCTGTTAAAAGGAGATAAGCTTTATAAAGAAGTCAAAACAATTCTACTACTAAGCAATTATCTCCCACAGAGTAAACTCACAAAGAAACAAACAGACAAATAAACAAAGGGCCAGCCCAATAGCTCAGCAGATTAAAATGCCTGCAAGCAGGCACAAGAGCCAGAGATTCAATTCCTGGGCAGGCCATGCTGGCCCTGTCCCTGGGGCACACTGAGAGGGCAATTGAGACTGGACATGGTGGCACAGTCCTGTAATCCCAGCTCTTGGGAGGCTGTAAACAGGTTGGTAACTATAGTCTGATCTAGTAGTGAGACCTTGGGCAGATCCTTCCCTAAAGTACAGAAAAAAAACAAAGAAACCCTTTTGGGCCATAAGCACACAAGAGGCATGCATCTCTTTCTTCCACCAAAAAAGCACTTCAGCTTTATTTGGGTTATAATCAACCTGCAGTATAAGTAACTGTATATGTTTAATGCATACAACATGATGAGTTTGAAAAGTTCAGTGCTCCTGGTGTCCACTCCTATTTTTTCTAAAGTAATATTTCCTTATTTTACAAGGCTAGGGTGATACTTCTTTCAATATAATACTCTTCTTCATCCATGGATTTGGCAACAAGCTCTTGACTAATTATTTTTGTTATTATGAATAATGTATCAATTAAAAGAAGCAATCTGTTATCCTTTTAAGATATTCATTTCAAGTATATTGGATTTATACCCAGAAGAAGGATTACATTATCATATAATGGCTTCACTTTGTATTTTTCCAGACTTTCCATATTTTTTCATTAGCTACTCCAGCATTTTCCTGTCATGTCAATGAAGTCCAACAAAACTCCATCTTTTAGATACAGTAACATAAGATATCAAAAAAGATTAATACAGTGAATATGTAGTGATGTTTTATCTATGCAATTTACTAGCTACTTAAGGACCTGTTATGGTTTGTTTGTAGTTGTCCCCTCAAAGCCTCATGTAGCCATGGAGTAGGGACTTCTAGAGTTTATGGTCAACTCATGATCCACTGGGATTATGTTTGATCCAAGGCCAGAATTGTGGGTCTTAGTACTGCTGGGATTATGGGTGTGAGTACTACATCCCACCCTGGGGTGGAGAGACTGAATGCAATATTAGAGAGAGACAGACTTTCTGTAGCCTTTGCTCTTTGTTGTTGCTGTTCTGCCACCATGAACTGCTGCTCTCTGCCATGTGTCCATCTGCCTTGGAGCCAGCTAAATATGGATTGAAACTCCAGTAATGGCTTATGCGAGCTACATAAACCATTCCTTCCTTCATTTTGGGTGTTGGGTATTTGGCCCAGCAATGAGAGAAGAGTAACTAGGACAGAGTTCTAGAGAAATATCATTGTCATCCTTTGGCAGAGCAGAACCGAATGGGGTCTTCAGAGTGGGCCCTAACTTCCCAGCCTACATTGCTTATTGCATAAGTCAGAATCTTGTGCACAACAATTCAATTATTTTTCACTATGTGTATACCATCAATGAATTTGAGTGTCTCTTACTTTATCAGTAAGAACCTATTTCTAACATATCTAGAGTAAATCAATAAACTCAGTGAAATTATAGTGAGAGTCAGCTGAAGCAATTATAATGGTTATCAAAAGTGTGGCTGACTAATGGTTTTTAAATGTCAACTAAACATATCCAGAGCTGTATTCATTTTATAGTGCTCAAAACAAACCAACATCATGTAAGTTATGTTAGATTCAAAGGCATGAAAACTTAGGTACAGCTATAAATTGCCAGAGCACAAAATATTTAAAATGAATTATAAGCAATGTAAATGATAATATATGTGGCTGGTCACAAGCTTTGGTATTTCACTTAGAGTCATGAGTAATAAAGGAGAAATTCTAATACCAGTGTGGCTACTTTTGCTTTTCTATTACAAGGTTTGCCCACATCACTCCATTAAATGAGGAAGTAATTGTTCATGGTCAATATATTGCAAAAGTAGACACTGTCAGCAAATGCCTTGTTAATGATGATGAAGGGAGATGTAAAATATAGTCCAAGTGAGCCTTTTGTTAAACTTGTACTCTCAAATAGTAGAAAATAAAGAAATGCCATTTTCTCCAAATATTTCTGTCTATAGATATTGACATTTTCTGTATCTGTCTGAATGTAAGAAGAAGAATCCATCATTATAATATTCAATAATTGCTGGATGATAAGAAATAGGCAAAGTAGCCATTTGATAGTGATGTGCTTGTAAAATAAAATTTAAATGTTATCTTTAGTACCAAAAACAAAGTCAGCATTTGAAAAATCTTAAAATTATGGCAAAACACTACATATTTCCAGTCAATAGATTAATGTAAGGGTCATACGTTTCGAAGATACTAACTGTATGGTCTTAGATGGTTTCTGAAAGCCAGCATAATCTGATCATCCTCAAAGTGTGGACAGTGAAAGCTTCTTTGTTGTGTGAATATCTCTCCTGTTTCTGAGAATAACACCCAATGTCCACAATTTCAGGCAGGACAAGTTCATTTTGGCCCATGTTTAAGTCTCTAGTCCTCTGGTTTCCAAGAACAAGCAATAGGCCAGAGAGGCATGGAAGAGGAATCGATGCTTAACTCATGACAGCTGGGAATCCGAGAGTAAGAACACACCCTTGGCCTGGGAGGTCATTCACAATGACCTGCTTCTTTGGATCAAAGCCTATGTCCTAACAGCGATTTGGCCATAGTGTCCCCATCATCCAGTCACTGTCCTAGCACATGAGGTTTTGGGGTCCATTTTCATTCTAAGCCAAAGGATATTTTATATAAATACAAAATAAGACTGTACATGCAACTTACTGCAAAGTGCCTAGACCAGGCAAGTATGCAGTATTAATATTATTATTACTTATAGTGGTAGTGATATGGTGAACAACCTTTGTAGCCAACTTGTGTTCAATATTTTCATGATGTAATATTATTTAGGGTTAATTATTTTAGTAATACATGACTAGCCCAAAAGGTTTCCAACTCTATATTCCATGGGTATGTATTTCTTTCCAGTTTTTTTCATTTAAAATTGCAAAGTGATGTAGCTGAGATTCCATTTTCTTCTTAAACTAGATGTGAAGAATGAGGGATAGAGACAGCAGGCATGTAATAATGATGGGTCACAGAAGTATAGTATCAGGTTTTTAATGAGAAATGTATTAGTGCATATCTAAATACTTTTGTCATTATGCAGTGCTACCAAGTGTGCTATTTAGCATTGTATTCTCTTTGTTTTCTATTTGCCTTGAACACAAAATAGTCTATTCTATGTAGTCATTTCTACTGGCCCAAAATTGCATGAAATAAACTGCATTTTAGGACAGATTGACTTGAAATGAAACACACATGTGCAGTTAGTCACTTGCTTTGAGTGATGCTCAGTGTCAGTCACTGCATGAATAGAAAATATGGGAAAAGTGAAATGGGAATGACTAGTAGTGGTGAGATGGAAAATCGGGGGAAAAAGTGAAAACTGCCTGCTAAGCGGCGTTCTATCTTAGTCGGGGCCAACTGCCTCGAGGCGTACTTACGTGCCACGGAGGTGTTACACTCCCTGACTTAAAAAGTGAACGATACACAGACCGATGTTCATATTTAGATTTTTTTCGTTTTATGTTTAATAATTATTTCACCTGAGAATGACAGTGATGGCGATACAGAGCGTGATACTTAGGCGTTAAATAGTATGTGGTAATTTACAATGCACAGTATACAAAATTTTAGGTAGTATTGTTAAATTTTGTATTTCTGGGGGCTGGGGAGATGGCTCAGTAGAGAGCCCGAGTTCAATCCCCACTTCTGCCAATAAATAAATAAGTAAATACATTTTGTATTTCCAAAGTTAATATCTAGTATTCAAGTTTTTGTTTCTGCAGAAGTAGAATGAAATTTTTCAAAAGCAGACTCCCACCAATGAAATGTTAACATGTCTATCTTTTTCATGTTAATCAGTGAGCATAACTTCTGATTCACTTGTTACCTGGTGGCATAGGTATGGAATGTGTGTATCTATGGTAGGCAATATAGAAGAAATACCTTTTAGAACATTTATAGAAATCAAGTATAACACTGTACATACACACTCTGAAACACGCCAAATACAATGGATGACGCAGCAATGAAATGTCTAAAAAAATGTGTAAAAAAGGTTCAATTGAAAAGAACTTATAAAGAAATACCAATATTTATTTTAGCACATGAATTACAATAATAAATTAAAAGTATTTAAATAAAGGAATTATCTCAGGAATTCCTAGAAAACTCAGCACAGTGTGCAGCTGGGGCAGGGCCTAGAGGAGCAACCTGCCAGACAGCAAGCTTGGCAGGTGGCGTCACTGGCCAAAAGGGACGCTCCAGCCCAACAGCTAGCAGTGAGTCCCTGTCTTCGTAACATTGCAGTTTCAGCCTTACAGATTCCAGCAGACCTCATGTTACATTCCTAGATGCTGAAAAGCAGCAAGAAAGCTCATTTGTGTGTCTTACCATGGTAAGGTAACAGTAAAAGTAATTTATTTACATTATTTTGTACACATGCATGACTGCTTTTGCTTCACATTGTAGTTTTGTGTCCAAGCAATATGAGTTACTTTGTTGGATTTACGAATCTAATTCAGGAACATTGTCCCAGGTATTTTAGCCAGAAGCTGACCATCAAAGAAAGCTACCCCCACCTTGATCTTGGACTCTTCTGCTCATATTTCTTGTACTGAAACAAATTCCACATGAAACAGCAATTATGACAGATTAAAATCAATATATGTCATCATCAAAAATAATCATAATCATAGTCTTTTAAATAAAGCAGGAATAGAATCAAAATTGTTAAATTAGAAATGGTATCTAGAGGAAGAATAGGAAAGCCCTAAAAAATAAACTCAGCTCTTACAATTTTTTTTTTCATGACAAACAATCCATGAGACTCTGCTACAAACTAACAGGGAAAAAATGTTTGCTACACACATGATGGGAAAAACCTAATTTCCTTATTATAAAAGAGTAATTATACATCAGTAAGAAGTGACAAAAGTGACCAAACTGTAAGAGAAAAACAGGCAGGGCATGAAGAAGCTGTTCAGTGTAATAAACCAGAACAAAGATAAATGGTTTTTAAACATTTGAAAACATACTCAATCTTGTACATAATTAAATGTAAATTAAACAAATAATGAGATAACATTTTTCACTTTCTCCATTGGCACAGATCTAAAATATGTGCTAAAATTATGTGGGTGAAAGTATGAGGAAACAAGCATATAATATACTATCTAGGGAGTAGAAATTGCTCAAAGCTCTTGGAAAGCAATGCAAAAATATCAAATTCAAACAGATAAACTCATCGGCTTGGAAATTACACATGAAGAATGTCATTGACAGACATAGGCATAAAATGTATAAATACATATGCAAATTACCAATGTTCTCTGATAAAGATTGAATAAAAATATATATTTGTTAGTTGGGCATTGGTGTCAATATCTAAGGACATACATAGAATAATACACATTATTAAAAATAATCAGAAGTAAAAGATTTATATACAATACTATGAAAAATTATCTTCCAGATATATTTTCATTTTTATTTTTTTCAGACGAGGACTCATCACATATTCCAGGCTGGCCTCTAACTCAAAATTCTGTAGCTTCAGCTTCTCAAGTACTGGAATTACAGGAGTGTGCTATGATAGGTGTGTCAGGACATACTTTTAGGAATTACAACAAGTTAGACATCAGATAAAAAAGAATCCTACCACTGTGCCTCCACCACTATGCACACAAAGCCTGTGTACAAATACGCACACAAACGGACCCTGGTGCTCCTCTGATAAGCATTCTTTTGAGAGAATACATGATAAATGAATCAACAATGGTAGTGACCTCCAAGAATGGAGGTCTGGTAGTTGGCAGTAGGCATTTTATTGACCATGTTCAGGATTCTGCTTTATTATTTTGCATGTTATTTGGTTTTGTAGTATTTTGCAATGTACTTTCTGACTGCTTCAGTGAAGGCATATCAGAAGGGAAGAAGAAGAATGAATGTTTTTGAGCAGAATGAAATAACAGAAAACACGCTGCAATTTTAAAATAGGGAGGCCGCCCATTTTAACTGAAAATTAAGCCATTTCCCACAGCTTTAAAGAATACTCTTAAATTATTTGATCTCCCATACAAATGTTGTATAATACTTCAAAGCAAAAACGATTGTGGGTTGAAGTACCACAGTATACAAGTTGAAGTTCTGTCAAACGACTAATTCTTATCCTCTCTACATTCTCTTTTGACTTTAAAACTTTTGAGAAATGTAAAGATGAAACCAAATGAATAAAATTGTTTCGAATTCTTAACAGCCTGTGAAGGTATAATTTTCAGTAGTTCTCAAATGTCTCTAAATCAGGAAAGTTTTTTGTTGTGCAGTGTAAAAGTTTTGGCCCAGCTAACAAATCCTTTTCATCTGTCGTTTCTGAGGACAAATGAAAGAAAGGCAAGGGGGAAATCAGCAAGAATAAAGCAGTAAGTTTAAATTGGTCAAAGTTTATCAATATAAATTCCTCATCTTTCTTACCAAAGGTAGAAAAGATTTGTTCTTTTCCTAAAGACAACATTTCTACTTTATTCATTCATCATTTATACACAATAACTTTTCTTTTTTTTTTTTTAAACTTTACTACAAATGCCAGACACTTGTTTACTACTAATTTAAGACCTAGTCTCAGCAATGTAGCTAAATTTTTTCTGGAAAATTTGATATTGGAAAAGAAGCAAACACATAGCATGGCAGAATTAGATAGTGAAATAAAGCCATTTCTAGCATCCAAGATCAATTTGCAACTACCAATAGCTGCACCTACATAAGTAAAAGGGAATGGTAGATTAGCAATGTCATACATGACTGGATTAGAGAATTTTAGACATTAGGCCAATGAGATAGCTCAGTAAATAAGCACTTGACTAGAAAGCACAAGGGCCTTAGTTCAACCCGATTCCACCAAAAAATAAATAAATAAACAATAAATAGATAAATTTTAAACATGGAAATTCTTATACAATTGTACATTTTGATATAGACATTAAAATATAATTATACTATAAGTAGCATTAGAAACTTTTTTATTTTATCAAAAAATCTTTTAATTTCTAAACTAAATGATAAGATAGTTTTTTAGGGAACAAGATGTATACATAAAAGATTCTTAC
>PVKA01023271.1:0-35888 GCA_004027165.1 Ctenomys sociabilis | reverse complement strand
CTGAGGAAATTTCAGCAGCAACACTTGTGACATTTGTAAGAGACTTGGAAAAGGCAGTTTGGCTCTTATTTATATCACACACATGCTCTACATTTCTACACTAACTCTAGACTTTCTGTGCTAAATGCCCAGAGAGAGAAGCACAAGAGCAAGGAGTGATAGATTGATTCAAATGCTCAAGAACCTCCAAATCCCTTACTGGATGAAAAGCAAATTAAGGGTTGTCGATAGGTTAAAATCAAGTACTTTGGGGCTTCTCTACTGGAGCAAATAAATCCATTGTTTAATAACATTCTCAGAATCTCCTCCCCCCACAACCCTACATTGTGATCCTTTCAGCTATACAAGCTTATTCTTGGTGGGTGTCATGAGTTTTAAATGTGATGGTGACTTTTAATTAAATCCTTGTTTATCATCTAGTTAATGGGCTATGACTAATGACCAATGGAAAAACAGCCTTACAGTGCATTTTCTCACCCATATGATACTTGAGAAAAATAATAAAGTGACTTACTCAAGAGTGAGTTAGTAGAAATGCCATTTCCCTCTGTTTGTTCTCCTACATGAATTCTGGAATGATTTGGAGCAGTCAGTCACTCTGCCTGGGTACATCAAGAAATTACTATAAATCTATCCACAGAAGTTTAGAGATCCAGCATCTCCCTGGAGCCAAGAGCCACTGCAAGGTCTGGGCATGTTGCCATCTGCAATGTGATCTTTGAAATTTGAGATGACAAATCTTCAGGGTCACCTCTCTCCCTTTTCTCTTTAGTAAGCATGGAAACAGAATTCAAGTGTTCACTCTGGGAACCTGGAGTACACACCAGCTTGCCTGGCCTCGTTTCTTGGATGTGTCAGCCTTTCCTACCCTTCAATTTCTAAACAGTGAATTGCATGTGAAAGTGAAGAGTCCCCCATCCCCTAGTGCTCCCTTCTGAAGCAAGGTCATCTCAGTCTGACCTTAGGGAAATGGCTTTGTACCAAACTTTTTTGAACTTTTTCTGTCTCTAAAACAGGAGTAAGCACACCATTTTTAAAACTGCCTCATTGAGGCACTTTTGTCATCAGTTATGGAAGTGAGTGTTTGAAATGGAAAGAAGAAACATAGCATCTCCCTATCATAGGACGCGTCCTCTTGGATCCTGGGCAGGAAGGTAACACATGCACACAAGGAGGAGGGACGGGGTAGCCACAGTCTTAACCACACAGAATGTGTGGCAGTGACAGAGCTCTGCAGGGATCACACCCTACGTGATCCTCATGACCTCAGAACATTTCTTCCTCTCTCTTTCCAGCTGAGCAAGCTCACATTTCCTTATTGGTTGGACAAGAGGAAGACTGAGAGAAGATTTTACAGACTTCTGACTGAGAGGCCCCACGTGGTAGTCCTAGACTGCCATGGAAGTAATTAAATGGTGCTGTGACCTTAGATAGTAAAAATAGGTCTTAATCTTTACTAGCTTTTAATAGGAATTAAGTATTTTTCCCAGTTATGAATGTGAGCCAAAACCAAAGTAGCATTAAGAGAACCTGGGTCTTTCTTCCCAGAAGAAATTGAAGCTATTTTCCCATGATATTACTACTGTTGCACACTTTTTAAAAGAAATTTATTTTATTTTAGTTTGAAGAGTGAAAACAAGCAAAAACAAATGGGAAAAATGACAGAAACAAGTTAACATGCAACAATATACATGTTGCAGATTTTCAAAACAGGAATAGCTAATTAACCATGGTTGTTATATTACCCATTCTTAACATCAAGTCTGTTGCTCAGGTTAACAGAGACAGTTATGCAAGATTGGACAAATAACTGAATATCAACGCTTGCTTTCAAGAAATCTTAATTTTTTTCCTTGTTTTTTTTTCTAAATTATTGTAATGAGAGTGTAACAACTGAGAAGACATGAGGAACAGTACAATTAAGAAGACCAAGATGAGAGGTATTCAACCATGGGTTTTGTGTTACACATTGCTGTCTTCTTTGTAGTTGCTCAGATCACAGGTATCAGCATACAGAGTGAGTCAAGGTGAAAACCCTAAATACTAACTGCTATTAAAAAAAAAAAACTGATGGAAATTATGAGTACAATCATCTCAGCCATCCAGTATATATATTTGCATGATTTTCCCTCCTTCCTTCTTCCCTATCTTTTCTCCTTTCTTTCATCTTTGTTGTTTAATCCTTTAAGTTCAGTTTCTTTCTGTTTTACACTATCTATCATAGATAGAGGAAAACAGATATTTCAGGTCTTATTTATTCTTTCAGGTTCCTACACTAGCTACACAACACAATATTGACACGTATGGGTGTGATTTATTTTACTTATGAGTATAGCCTCTAGTTGCATCCACTAACCTAAAAAGGCTTCGCGTTTGTCTTCCTTTATAGCTTAGCAGTACACCATTATCTAAAAATACCACATCTTTTTCATCCATTCCTGAAGTGATAGATATTTTGATTGCTTCCAAGATTTGGATACGACAAATGGTGCTGCTCTAAACATGGGTGTGCATATATCACTATGATGTTTTCAGTTCTTTTGAGAAAATACCCATAAGGGAAATAACTGGATTGAATGGGATTTCCAGTCCTAGTTTTTTGAGGAGTCTTCACACTGATTCCCATAGTAGTAAAACAACATTGAGATACCATCTCATCCCAGAAAGAATGGCTATCGTAAAGAAATCAACTAACAACAAATGCTGGAGAGGCTTTAGGGAAAAAGGAACCCTCCACTGCTGGTGGGAATGTAGACTGTTGCACACTTCCTAAGGCGTCATTTATGCTGATCAGTGGTTTGAAATTGCAAAAGTTATTAGATCAGCAGCTGGATCTAGTTGAGTTAATAAAGAAGCACATGTATAATAGTGCATCACACATTTTATTAAAAAGCTTTTTTTAACTTTAATATAATTAGTTTTCTTTGAGATCCTGTGTATTTGGCTTTGTATATTTAACATTATTCTCTAGGGAGTGAATGGAGTCGACCACACGGGAAGGTTCAGACTGCCTGCCCCTTCTGTCTGCTGTTTCCCTGGTCTGAAGTGGCAGCTTTAGGCAGCAGGCAGAGGCCGAGCCTCCCAGTTTGAAGGCCTGAGACTGAGCCTTGAGTTCAACTCTGTGTAACTGGGGATCACCAAGCTGCTTGGAGCTTCTATTTCTTCTTTATAAAAGGGTGATAATAATTCCCCTTATGTTTCATGGAGAGATTAAATGAAATAATAAGTATCAGGATGCTTAGTAAACTGTGAAGTGCTATGCAAATCACAGGCATTAAGATTCAGAATTTCCAGGTTTTCCCTTACTGAATATTTCTACCATCTACCCAGTGATAAAGGGTTGGGAGGAATGAAAAAAAGCTATCTAGAGTTAGGTACTTTGCATGTGGGAAGCTGTAGGAGAAAAACATTTGCAACTTGAATTATGGAATAGTCACATGTATAATACCAGAAGGCAGATTTAGGTAAAAAGCTCTATACCACCAAATACAACTTTAATGTGTTTGGAAAATTTTGAAATTTTCTGAATGTTTGCTCATCTGGAAAATGGCCATTATAGCTACCTCATGGAGTCTGGGGTAAAGATTAAGTTATATTTATTCCTGTAGCATAGGCTTCAACATTCATGTCCAGATATTTTCCCAAATGCACTGTTCTTAGCCATCCAAGGTGGAGCAATGAGAGGGTGACAGATGCAAGAAGTATCTGCAGAAGCTCCCCTGAGTTACAGGCCTATTTTTAGCGGTATGTTCTAGAAGAGTTTTATCAACATATTTGTGGCACCCACTGCAGAGCTTGCCCCTCCTGCTGGTGAGCTTTAGAAGGCATCAAGCTGGGCGTGGTGGCGCATGCCTGTAATCCCAGCACTCGGGAGGCTGAGGCAGGAGGATTGTTGTGAGTTCGAGACCAGCCTGAGCTACAAAGTGAGCTTAAAGCCAGCATGAACTGCATAGCGAGACCCTGTCTCAAAAAGACAAAAAAAAAAAAAAAAAAAAAAACAAAAAAAAAAACAAAAGAAGGCATCGACCTTGAGGGTTCCACTGGTGACTGCCTCACCCCCTGAGCCACACTGCTGTCCGCTACGGTAGCCAGTAGCCATCTATGACTACTTAATTTTAAATTAATTAAAATTAAGCAAAACTTAAACATGTCATCCTTTAGTTGTACTGGTGCCATGTCCGTTATTTAGTAGCCCAAACCAGAATGGTTAAATGCTTCTGCCATTGTGCTCATGCCATCGGATGGTGCAGTAAGGGGTGCACAACACATCTTAGGGTCATTTATGGTAAATTAGGCAGCCTGTAATCTGGGGTCTCTCCTCCCCAGCCCCTCCCCAGCCCATCCAAATCTTAGCAGGCTAAAGGTATGGTTGGGAGATATTTGCACAGGGCATCCAGCCTTTCTGACTTGCAACCAACCCAGACCTCAGGAGGCTCTACGGGACTGATCAATGGCAGGAGGAGGAGCAGGAATGATGCTTCCTGTTGCCTTCTTTTCCTTCTTCAGTTTCTCTCTCTCTCTCTCTCTCTCTCTCTCTCTCTCTCTCTCTCTCTCTCTCTCTTGTATTTAGGACAGGGTCTGCAGGATCTACAGGGTCTCACTATGTAGACTGGACTCATAGTGATTCTTCTGTTTTCAGCCTCCCAAGCGCCGGGATTACAGTCACGTGCCACCACACCCAATCTGGATTGCCGACTCAGTGCGTCCTGGGGGTGGAGCCAATATGGCATTCCCAGCGCTTTAATCCGCTGAACTATCTGGCTGGCCCTCTCACTCTGTTTCTTGATAAAAATCTTTGGTTTTCTCTTGGTGTGCACTGTGGCTCCAGCTCCTCACATCTTACCCTCTTCTGAATTTATCAAATTAGAATTCACATTTAGAAAGAATTGTAGGGAAAGTGGTGTTTCCAGTGTGGGCATTTTCTTTGTCAGAATCAGAGAGCAGAGCCTTGCTCTTTAGTATGGTATCGTCAGAATTCTTGTTTGCAAAATCTCATTAAGCCAGTGGAAGGGGAGTCACCAAAGGAGGAGCCCAGATGGGTAGAATTCTCAGCATTGTTGAACATTCAGTCTGCCTCAGTGTCTCCTTTATGAGAACACAATGCCACTTCTTTCCACTTATCACCTTCCAAATGTAGCAATCCCCTCTTCCCTTTCTCCTGGGGGGACATGTCCCGGCACAAGTCTGGTCCCACTGACAGCACCGAGCCCTGTTTACTTTATCTGTATACATGTGTACCTCTGAGAAAGGCTAATCTATGAATTAGGCACAGTAAGAATTAAAAACAATAACCAATAATAAAACAGCATAACAGTGTACTATAGTAATAGCTTGTCTCTCTATGTCTGTCCATCTGTCTGTCTCCGACTCTGTCTCTCTGTCTCCTAATAATCTTGACAGCTGATCTGAACTGAGATAGCTCTGAGTGACTGCTGGGTAGATAACAAGGACAAAGAGGCCAGGTGGGATGATGGGATTTTGTCCTGCTACCTAAAAGACTGTGTAATTCAAAACTTACAAATTGGTTCTCTGGAATTTCTCATGTTCATTTTTTACTATGATTAACCTGAAAGCACCTGAAACTATGCAAAGTCAAGCCATAGGGAGGGGCCTCCTGCACATGGGGGCACAACAGAGAGAGTCTTCTAAACTCATTCTTTCCACCCAAGAAGCTTAAAGTAGCTTCTATGTTGCTTTGCACCTGCCCTCCTTTCCTCAACACATTTTCAGAAGAAATCATGTTCTCTCTCACTACCTTTTTCCAAGATGGGTGAACTAATTTCCATTCATTACAACTGTACCTTTGTGAATGGAAGATGTGACCCATTAGGAGAAAGCAAGCAGGTATAACCTACTGCTTCCTATCACCGTGTAAATAGGAAGAGGTGTGAGTGGACGTATGTATGAATTTGATCTTCAGCATGGAGAGGAGATGAGAGAGAGAGAGACAGACAGACAGACAGACAGAGACACAGACACAGAGATGGCTAAAAGATTAGGGAGGGGCTAGGGGTCAGACAGACAGACCTCCCAGTTTCCCTGTGTGTCAGTGGTTTGCACCATGGAAGATCAGTTCTCCCTCGCTTGGCCTCACTTTGTGTTTTATAAGGGGCTTTCTATGAGGACACAGAGGCACATTTTCTACCTGGTGCATCTTTCAAAATTGTCCAGGGGATTAGGAAAGGGAGGAAGGAGGCTGGCATAGCGCACAAGCTAGTGCAGGGCCAGCGGCGCTCCCTGACTTGCCACCTCTCCGCGGGCTGATTTCCCATGAGCTGTGTGGGCTCACTGTGCTGTAGTCGCCGTACAGCCACGATGTTGCTCTCCCCCTCTAGGGATGCTCCCTCAGTGTCATCATTTATTTAGAACAGAACTTCAAGGCTCAGATGGGTGAATTAAAAGCTTCCTGTCTCCACAAGGGAATCCTGGCTCCAGATGTTGTAGGAATCAAATGTCCATGATTCCTGCTACTCAGAGTGAACACAGATTTGGGAGACAGAAATTGGTGGGAGAAATCAGGTTTTATTCAAAGGCAGCTCTAAATATAGAAGTGCCTTTTTTCGCCTCAATTTTCTATCTTGGCGGGGGCCTCAAGGGAAGAAGGGCTTTATAGGAGGAAAAGGGGACAGAATGAGCATAAAGTCTATGTACATGTGGGGTCTTCCTGTGTAGGGGGCTGGGTTCCTTTTTTCCTCCCCGGAACACTGCAGCAAGACTGTGGCCAGCACCTGCATTTTCTTTTTTTGCAAGTTAACTCATATACTTCATGCTAGTTGATGACATGACACATGCTGTTTACTATAGAACAGAAGCAAGGAGAGGGCTTGCAGAGGCTTCTCTTTAGAATGTAGTGTAGAGCTGGAGGTGCAGCTCTGTGGCATGTGCAAAGCCCTGAATTTTATCTTCAGCATAAAGAGGAGATGAGAGACAGAGAGTGAGTGAGAGACAGACAGACAGACAGACAGACAGACAGACAGACAGAGGCATAGACACAGAGATCGCTAAAAGATTAGGGAGGGGCTAGGCATGAGGTACTCACCTGTAATTCCAGCTACTCAGGAGGCTGAGGTAGGAAGATCCCTGAGGTAGGACTACTGCTTCTAGGCTAGCCTGGGCAACTAGAGAGAACCTACCTCACAATAAAATAAAAAAGGCCAAGGTGTCACTTGCAGTTCAGTGGCAATGCTTGTCTAGCATGTTCCAACCCTTATGTCTGATCTCTAGTACCTGAGAAAAAAATAGGGAGGAAGGGAAGGAAAAAGTAGTTCTGTTGCGGACGCTTCCAGAAGGAGCTGGTCTGTGATTAGGAGGTGCCTGGGAGGCCTAGTTCTTGGCTGAGTGCTGGGTCATGTTTGTGATTTTCCACTCTCACTTCTCTGTTAGATAAACCAGTTGTCAGGCTGTGTGAGTCTGGAGAGGTGCCTGCTTCCAGAAGCAGAACTCCGTCCCCCCAAAGTTATCAGTCACTGGCTACACAAGCACCATGAAGACAGACAGACTGAGGGTGGGAGCCTCGGGTGGCCCCCTTGGGGCCTGACCGGGAAGCCCAGCCCTTGGGCCCTTGGCCCCAGAGAGCACCTCTCAGGCCAGCTTTCCTCCTGGGCTGCCCGCATCTGCTTTGCCAGAGCTCAAGGCTGGGGCAGTTCAGGCAAGGCAAAGCATTTTTAACCCAAGAACAACTAGAAATATAATTAAGAAGGTAAATCTGTGGCCCAAAAGCATACGGTCCTCTGTTGACTGCGCATTTTTCTTGAGTGTCTGTAAAGACAGAGGACATGTACTCCTTAGTACAGATCCAGCTGCTCATTTGTTTGGCAATTAAATACAATAGCTTGTTTGAAGAATCCAGGCTGTGCTGCCCACTGGAATCTATTTTGGAGGGCAAAGTGAAAATAAATTTAACTCAAAGCATTAAGCAGAAGGAAGTAAAACCCTGTCCAGATCCTGAATGCTTTTTGAATATGATTATTAGTGAGAAAAAGCCGAGATCTAAACTGTCCCCCAGGGTAGGGCCACTCTGCTTGAGTTTGCCTTGCACTGCTGAGTGGCCCTGAAGAAGCCAAAAGATAAAGATGGATGAGTTTTCCAGGGACTGAAATAGTTCAGGTCACCCTGCCCTTTCTCTGAGCCTGGCTGGTCCTGGCTTACCTTAGAGGCTATAGCCCACATGCTGTGGTATAACTGTGTCAGGCTCCCTCAAGGCAGGTGACTTCTGGTGACACCACAGCCCAGGTCCCTGGAGTGCAGGGTGCTTGCCTGCCCAAGCCCTTCTTCCTGGAGCTCCTTATGTGCCCTGCTGGGCTCACAATTCAATAATGTCGATCTACTCCAGAGAAGCCACCCAGCCATAATAGATGTGGTTAGAGTGATAGACAGCCCAGAGGCTGTGAGTTAGGAAAACGCATTTATTAGAGAAGGTCCAAGACCGCAATAATTAAGTGACACAAATAAATGCCAATCAATGAAAGCTCAGTCAGACTGAATGTGCCTAGCCAAGCAGTTCCAGGCCATGGCATAAGGAGGATGCTGGTGGCACCCCAGCCCCTCTCTCCTCACCCCTCCTTGCAAAGCGCTATGGAAACTTAATCCTCAGAATGAATGAGGTCCTGAGAAACTGGGCTGCTGTGCTCTGCCCACAGACTGGGATGGCAGGGTTTTGTGTGACTGCGGACAAATCTTTCTATTTGTCAGTCTCAAGGTTTGCCAGGTCTGCAATCCTTACCCCCAGGATATTTTTCAATAAAACAAGGTGATTTTCAAAAAGGCATTGAAATACAACACAAAAGCATCAAAAGATGACTGGAATGACATACATGAATGTATCATCCATTCATTCATTTAACAATAATTTATTGACTTCTACCCTATTTTAGGCATTAATACTACAGTAGTCAATGATGATGCTACTACTACTACTATTAATAATAATAATATCAACAATGGCTGTTGCTCACTTTGTTTTCTGGGCACTGTTCAAATGCTTCACACATATTCACCCATTTATCTTTGCAATAGCCAACTGCTACATAAGACAGATAGACAAGACACAGATCCTACAAGAAAAGGTGCACAACTCAGGAAGGGAGGCAGGACTCCTGTGGAAGCATCCAGGAGCCAGGCCAATGGGGCACACCCCCTCTGGAGGCTGGGGGAGCCTCTGTAAGCTGCAGTGGCTGGCCTGTCCCAGCTGAGGCAGGTGAAGGAGGAGGAGGAAGAGGAGGAAGAAGATAAGGAGGAGAAGGAAGAGTCTGAAGAAAACTGAGCCACGGGGATTCAGGGGACTGGGACATGGGGTGAGGGAAGAGGCTAGAGGGGTCCAGGTGAGGACAAGGAGGAGGAGGAGAAGGAGAAGGAAGAGGAAGAAGAGGAAGAGGAGGAGAAAAGGAAGAAGAGGAGGAGGCCTGGAGCTGTGGAGCTTATGCCTTGATGGAGCTGCAGGGATAGTCGTTCCTCTGGCCTGAGTTTGAGGGAGCATACAGATGTTGGGGGATGGAGATCTGGAAAGGATTTTGTAAGAAAGATGACAGTGATGATCCCCCTGAGTCCCACAGGATGTGTGGAAGTTGGCCATCAGACAGTGCCTATTCTGGAAGTTGGATGTCATCCTGTGGGCAGGATCAACAATTCCTGGCACCCCACAGTCACAGGGGTGAGGTGTTGCCACCAAGGGGGACAGCTGCTGGGTCCCTCTTTGTCCATTCCCAATGCCATCTGTTCCTTGGAGTCTAATATGTACCACTGGTCCAGACACCTACACAACTTTGCAGCGGGGACACCTCCAGGTGTAGACACTAAGGACCAGCATCTGAGCAGACAGCCGGCTCAGCGTCTGAGCACCCACGGAGTGTGTCCGAATCTCTCCCGACATCCAGCCTCCTCATCCGCAAGCTTGTATTTCTCCTGTGGGAGAGTCTTAATCTAGAGTTACAGACTTTGAGATCATAGACAGGCTACCCTGGAATTTGATGCAGAGATTTTCCCAAGCAGGGCACTTCTAGCTATCAGATCCCCCGGGGATTGGCAGTCCCCAAGAGGTTGGGGCCCGTTGGACTGGGCTCTTGTTTTTGAAGGTGAAATTTTTCTGGCCGTACCTTTCTCTTTCCTCAGCACCAGTGTGAGGATGCTGGGTCAGGGTTGCCTCAGCTCCTCGCAGTGGGGCTTCTGCACAGGAAGTGGCTGCCCCATGCCTTTCTGATCTTGCCCTGAAAAGCTTTCCCTGTTCTTTATTTTGTATTCCAAGATGTTCACCCTGCACATTTCTATTAACTGCAGAAGACAAAGTGTTATCTGAGGGTCTTTCTTCTTGTAGGGTCTCCACTGAGTGCATGTACACTCGACTGGGGATTGAACTCAGGGCCTTCACACTGAGCCACATCCCAACCCTTTTAAGTATTTTTATTAGTATTCTGAGGCAGGGTCTTATTAAGTAACCACGTTGCCCTAGCTGGACTCAAGCTTGAGATCTTCCTGCCATAGCTTCCAGAGCACACTGTCGAGGGTATCATTATTTATTTATTTATATTTTGGTGAGTCATCACTTTTAATGCAAGTTTCCATACACCTACCAGTGTGGCCTTGGGCCTTGACACACTCTTATGAAGGACAGCAGCTAACTTTGGTTCCTTAATATGTCAGGGTTTTATTTTCATTAAGCCTCTCAGCAGTGTTGTGAGAGACAAATATTGTTTCAATTTCAAAATAAGGAGATGGGGAATTAATATTAAATAGGCTGGGGAGATAGCTCAGTGGTCTAAATGCCTGCCTGGGAAATGTAAGGCTCTGGGTTTGATCCCAGGTACCACCTTCTGTGTCTGCCCTGGAACCCTGGGTGCACTGTGCTGTAATCATAATGCTGGGAAGGTTGAGACAGGAGGATCACTACAAGTCTGAGTTGTGTAGCAAGACCCTATATCAAATAAATGAATAAATAAATATTTTTAAAAAATTAAATAGGCAGATGTGAAGTGGTAGACCCAGAGTCATTTTAAGCAGTACAATTCTGAAGCCCTCAACATAGCTTCCCTCTGGTCCAGGTGATCACTTCTCCTGTTTTCCTGCCCCATCCAAGGCCCTTACCACTCTGACCTGCCTCAGGGGTTGCAATCAATAGCTTGAAGTCTATGTTATTTGGTGATAGAAGCCGACCTTTTTCATTGAAGACCCTGCCAGCAGCTATAGACAGTAGCAGGCCCACTTTAGGAATAGTGGCTCTTTTAATAGCATCAGTACTAGAGATCGGTATCTGTCCCCTTGGGGATGGTTTGGATAGCCAAAGGTGTTCTGTTACCTCCCCAAAGGTCCCCTCAGCTAGAATTCCAGTGTCTGAGATGCCAGCAGTAAAGACTGGTCCTCTTGGATTGGCTTTGTCCTTTACCCCAGTCCCTGGGCCTCCTAAAGTATAAGAATCCCCTGGGGGCTGCAAATTAGAGTGGCCTCTGAGCTACAAAACAGCTGGCTGATCTGAAGATACAGGCTATTCCTGGAAGGAAGGGAATATATAAAAGGACACTCAGCAAGGTGCCACCAAAGACTGCTGGGCACATAGCCCCCAGCCCACCTCCCTATGGGAATTTTGTGGACCAGGAACATCCCCGAGGCTCCCTCCTCTAGACTCTCCAGGGCCCAGGCTGCAGCATCCTCAGGTGAGAGGGGCTGAGGACAGCTGCCATCAGTGAGGGAGGGCTCTTGGAGTGCCATTTATTCCCACATTGTGATGTTGGGGAACACATTTCTGGAAATCAGCCTCTGGCCTGCCATTATTGGTATTAGAAGGATCAAGCCTGGCTTCTGGGAGAGGTGTTGCTTTCATTACCAGAGGGTTAATGCTATACCCAGCAATGTGCTGCTCAGCTGAATTGCTGAGGGCGACCTTCACGCAGGGGCTCTGACAGCTCTCTCTCCTTCCTCTTTTCTCGCCTGACTTTGGTTTAAAAGGGACACTGTTTGGGCTCAACTGTACTTTTCCAGACTTCAAAGAGTGAAGCTTCCAGCTCTCTGCACCTCAGACTGTGACTATATTTGGAGATAGGGCCTTCAAAGAGGTGATTAAATTAAAATGAGACCATTGGGGGGCCTAATTCATTTTGGGAAGAGGAAATTTGGGGGAATGGAGACCCTGAAGTGTGTGCACTGAGGGCTACTGAGAAGAAGCAGCCAGGGTGTGATGCCTGCAGGGCGAGGTGTGACCTCCGAGGACCCCAGGCCTGCCAGCACCCTGGTCTTGTGCTTCTGCCCTCCAGAACTGTAGCAAAATTTCTGTTTCTGTCATTTAAACTCCACAGCCTGTGTTATCTCCTTACAGAAGTCCAAGCAAACTGGGGTAAGTTCCAAGAGATTTAGGTTTAATGGCCTCCAAAATAGCATGAACCTATCTATACAGTCCTTTGAAAGGACAGAGGAAAAATATAAAATCTAAGTTCTATTGGTTTTTCTTCTGATTTTATATAAATTTCAATTTCTTGTGTATGCTATAAAATGCACACATTTAGGGAATTTGGCAAGGTATACATAAAGTATATAGATACTCAACTTATTGGGGAACATATGCCTTAAGAATTGTTACAGAGATGTGGAACCCTAGCATTTGGGAGGCTGAGGCAGGAGGGTCACCATGAGTTCTAGGCCAGCCTGTGCTCCATAGCAAGTTCAGAGTCATCTGTACTACATAGTGAGACCTTATCTCAACAAATAAACATGCCTACAGATAGGGTAAGTAATAAAAAACCTTGAGACACCACTGAGTCTAGAAGGTGTACTATCTGGATACCTTTAAAGCCTAAAGACAAATAAGACTGATTTCCCTTTTCATACTTACAAGTGACCCCAGGAGCCCATCACCTGTTTCTTCTCTTTTCCCAGCCTGCTCAGACTGTCTGGGGAGCTGCTCCTTGCCTGTATCAAGGAAATTTATATTGTTGTTACTATAATTGTTCTCTATGAGGGCTTGTGAGTAATGACTCACAGACATGTTTTCTATTGAACTGAGTGGAGGCATCAGAAAATCAATCCATTAAAAACCATGCTTTTCAGAAGCTTCTCAATTTGGTATCTCCCCTTTCTTCTTATTTGATTTTTTTTTGGTCTCTGGGGATTGAACTTAGGACCTTGCACTTGCCAAGTAGGTGTTTATGCCTCTGAGATATCTCCCCGACCCCCTTTCTTCTTTTGCTCTTGAAGAAGGCATCTAACATTTTAGGGTCCTGAAGTTGCTAAAATTGTTAAGCGTTAATCATGTTAGGAAAAGGCATTTGGCACATCTCTGCAACTCTCTGCCTCTCTCATCCATTTATGTTCAGGCCAAAATTCTGCTCTCAGACCTTTAAGAGCCTGGCTAGACCAGGGAAGTTAGAGGCTCATTAAGCCTTATCTCTGATCTTGGGGCTGGCTTTGCTCATGACCCTGTGAAAATCTGTCATATAAGTTGCTTTGTGGATCTGAAACCAGAAATTAAGAGGAAGCCTTCAGGCTTCCTAATCTTCTAGGGGAGGTCATGGTCTACCTCAGGCCTGACAGCATCTTGGCCAAATTCACTGTGTTCTGTGGTCATGGAAGAGCCATCTATCTCCATTAAAGGCAGGTGACCTCCTACTGGGGAGGCCAGTTTGGCCTGCTTAGCTAAGCTCAGACCTACTCAACTGTCTTGCAGCTGGACAGGACTTACTTCTTGTGAGCGACTTTCCCTGGCCTGGCAGACACTGCTGAAGTGTGAGAAAGAATATTTTGGTACACTTGATGGCCATGCAGTAGATCATTTGGGCAGAATATTTGAAGTGGAAAAAGTGAGTGCTACACTGATGAGACTAAGAATGTCTCTTTACCAAGTGGCTAATCTTCTTTCATTGTTTAAATGTGTAGACAGGGCTTGGGAGAGCCACAAATCTGCATGATGGGGAACATGACTCTCCGAGTTAACTGGCAGACAGATGGCTTTCTGACTGCTGGGGTGAAGGCCTCACAGCTTGCACATTGCTTCTGCCAGTCCCTACCTGGGAGCCCCCATGACCCTTGTCCTAAGTGATTGCCTCTTTGGCAGGAGCACAAGCAGAAGTGGCCTTCAAGGTCAGGGCCTTTCAGGCCTAATGAGTCCATCTCCAGTTTGGCATCTCTGAGATGTAATGTCATTCCAGGACAATGTCAGACCTGTCCTCAGGATTATGTAAAAGGATTTTCACCCTCGCTCAGACCACATGCGATGAGATTTACTTCTCAGCCTTCTAGATTGGATGGATGGTGACCAGGAGGCAGCAGAAGAGGTGAGAAGCTTGAAGGCAGGCAGCTCTGGTGTGGAATATCGATGCTCCTTCTTCATGAGTATGATATTGTGAGTAAAAAATAAGTTTTCTGGCTCTTGATTTTCTCATCTAAATGGGGACAATTAGCCCTCCTCTATAAGTTTATGCTCCTACTGTGGTGAGAGGTGGGGAGATAGTGTAGGCAAAGCACATGGTGCACCCTCTGTTGATTGCGTCACCTCCTCTGCCCTTTCAGCAGGCTGAAGGCAGCACGTGTGTTCCTTTGTTGTCTCTGTTGTCCCTCATCAGTAATTGTATACAACGCAATATCACCAAACCTTAATTTGGATTTTTTTTCTCTCAATGGAAGCAACTTATTTTTCAGTTGAGTACATTTCTCTGGAGTTGTGCAGATGCCAGGGATGTAAGCTTGAGCAAGTTCTCCAACTTTCTTTCTGGCTGAGAGTGAGGCAGACCATGACCCTTCACCTGGCCTAGCAAGTGGCCAAGGGAGGAAGTTTGAGCAAGACCTGAGTGGAATGTGCAAATTGGGCACAATTCCTCCTTCTGGAGACATCATGCCCAATGCAGAACATTTGCAAATTGGCTGGAAAGGGAACTCTAGGCTTCTCAGACACAGAGCAAACCCACAGCTTTGCTCCTCTAACCTGCCAGGCAAGCCAAACACATCTGTACCTCAGACTTAAAGTTTGAAGGGCAAGTAGAAAGTAAGACTCAAAGCAGAGTTTGGCAATTGACAGCCACAATGTTGGCTTTGCTGTTATTGAACACATCCTGACCTTCAGATTTTAAATATTCCTAGACTAAGAAATTCCACTCTGGAAATTTATACTAAAGAACTAATAATATATCTGTGAAAAGATTTGACTCAGGGTGTTGTTTGTCACATTATCATAGCACAAAATCTGAAACAATTGACAGTTGAGACTGCTGCAAATAATGGAAATAAATCTTGTAAATGCCTTCAAGGAATAGTATGCAGCCATGTAAACTGATATGGTGGAAAGAAAACGTGTGTGACCATGGAAAGATATTCATAATATATGGTAGGAGATAAAAAGGAAGAACATAGTGTTTGTAGCCTGATTTCTATGTTATTTTTTTCTTTTCTTCTTTCATTTTTTTTGTCTTTTTGAGACAGGGTGTCACTATGCAGCTCAGGCTGACTTTGTAGCCCAGGTTGAGCTCACTTTGTAGCCCAGCTTGGTCTCGAACTCACAAAAGGCCTCAGGCCTCAGCCTCCCTAGTGCTGGGATTACAGGAGTGTGTACTACCACACCCAGCTGTTATTATATCTTATTTCTTATAAAATATGCAAAGAATATATAGAAGCATTATTTATAAAATTAAGAATGATTTTTTCCACTGTGGTCTGAATAGAGTATGGTTGTGTTCCCCCAAGGGTTTGTGTGTTGGGAGTTTGGTCTCCAGTGGAGGCATTGGGAGGTGAGGCTTACTGCAAAGGAGTTAGGTCCCTGAGGGCATTGGCCTCAGAATTGATGTAGGTCTCATGAGACCTGGAGTTGGTTCCCCTGTGAGTGAATCTTTATGAAAGAGAGAGGCTGACAGCCAAGTTGGTGGCACACGTCTGTCATCCTAGCACTTGGGAGGCTGAGGCAGGAGGATCACCTTGACTTTGAGGCCAGCCTGCAATACCCAGTGAGTTCCAAGCTAATGTAGGCTACAGAGTTGAGACCCTGTCTCAAACAAAGAAGGATGAGCCCAACTCCTGAGTTGTACTTTGACCTTCCACCTTACCCACAACCCCCCAACTGGGCTGTGCTGGGCCACGAGGCTCTCACTGGAGCCTGAGCCATGCTGTTGGGGTTCTCAGCCTCCAAGACAATGAACTCAACAAACTTCTTTTCTTCACAAAGTACCGAACCTAAGTATTTTATTGTAACAGTGGAAAATAGGCTTTTTTGTTATTATTTCCCCCCAGTTATCACACACTCTTTCTAAGGAAAACATTAACACTTGGAAAGATGGTCAATAGGAAAACAGAAACAAAAACCACAATGAAATACCACTCACACCTACTAGGATGGCTGTTGTTGAAAAAAGACAGCTGATAGTAAATATCTCTGAGTATGTATATAAGTCAGATGTTTTATTTTATCCATTGCTAGTACAGCTGCTTTAGAAAAACATTATGGATGCTTCTAAAAGTTAAACATAAAGTTACCATATGTCCTCAAAATTCCACTCTTAAGTATATATCCAAGAGAAATGACAATCCACATTCACCAAAAAATGGTATAGGAGTGCTGATAACAATATTATAATAACCAAAATGTGAAAATAGCCTAAGTGTCCAACTGACGAATGGACAAAGTGTGGCACTGTATACCATACACCGAAGCACTGCTTAGGTATGGAAGACAAGACGTATTGATACTGTACATATTCAGCATAGAGGGCCCTGGGAAACATGGTGCTAAGTGAAAGAAGCCAGATGCCACAGGCCACATAGTGTATGGCTCCATGTGTGTGGGGTGTCAAATTCACAGAGACAAAGGGTGTATGTGGGGGTGATAGAAGCAGGGGTAGGAAGGAGGGGGAGTAGCTGTCTATGGGCACTGGATTTCTTTTTGAACTGATGGGAAAAGTATTTTGGTGTTGGGGATTGAATCTAGGGCCTTGTTCATCTTAAGTACACATTGTACCACTGGGCTTTACCCCCAGCTGACAATATTCATGAATTAAATTCGGGGGTGTTTACCTAGTATGTGAGCATAGGAAAAGGACTGAATTGTATACTCTTATATACACAAAGTAGGGCTTTTCCTCCTGCTGTTAACCCTTTCACACACTGAAGAGCGAGCATCAAGGTCTCTCTACACAGGTGAGACTAAGAGCCTTGACCCCCCTTTCTGTCTCTGAGGACCACAAGTACCATCTTGTCATGCATGCATTCACTGTCTTTTGATTTTATGCATTTTGCTGTCTTGGGGCCTTGCTGATCCTGTAGGGATCAGGATTAGCTGACTTTTAGATATAGCAAACAACTCTCCTGTGACCGTGACTTGCAGCTGCAGACCACTAAAGTAGAAACCCGAGCCCAAGTGTTAGGGTTTATATTTAGATGTCTCCCCAAAGCCTTATGCAGTCATAGGGCTTTTTTTGGGGGCGGAGGAAGGTGGCTGAGTCTGTGATTGATTTGTAATGCAATGCTGGGATTAAGGGTGCTAGGATTAAGGGTGGGTGACTGCTGGATCAGTCCACTGATTCGATTGGCACTATCTTAATCCAGGTACACTGGATATAAGGGACAGAAGGCTTGCCTCTCTCTCCCTCTCTTGTTGCCTTTGCTATCTTCTGCCACCAGGAACTGTTGCCCACATGCCACCCTGCCTCGGAGCCAGCCAATTGTGGACTGAAGCCTCTACAAACTGTAAGCCAAATAAGTTTTTCCTCCTTTTCTTTTACAGGGGAAAATGACCACAAATCATGGGGTCAAGTTTCCTGCATGTGGGGAAATCGCAGGGATGAACACACCCAGAATTCAACGGATGAGCCTTGCCGTGGGGACACCACTTTGTGACAGTGGTTTCTCCTCTGCCAGGTAAATACAAGCATTGCATATTTGAAGGAAGTACCCAAGACACCCAATCCCTTTTCTTGATCTTTTCCACCGGAACCACTACCCCCCTAAAGCCCAGAGGCCAAACACCTAGGGACAGTGAACATAGAACTTGCTGAAATTATTCATATTTTTTAAATCTCTGCTGTCCTCACAGAAACCACAATATAAGCTCTTCTGTACATCATGCCCTACTCCCTCTGCCTCCCGACTTAACCCTGGGCTCACCATGTGGCCCTACATGAGATGTTTTGTTTTTTGTTTCCAGGGTTCTGTGAGTATAATCTCTTCTTTCTTCATGATGTCATCTCTGTGTCTATGGGTCTTACTCAATGTGGTTAGAACGAACTTTGGGTATCCTCAAGACAAGGTATTCCTGAAAAACTGTCAAACCCTGGTCTGACATAAATAACCAGTAGAAAAGATAACTGATATTACCTGAATCTTTCTTTAGGACTCAGGGATCCCAGAGTCAGGAACAGATTTTTCAAAGCTAAATTGTCTATACACAGCTATCACACATTTCTATTCTACTAGGAGTTACACATAGAAAAGCAGTTCTTAAAGTTCCTAGTGTCTCAGTCACTATAAACACACACACACACACGATTTATCAGTGTGGATATTTATCTGTCTCACCACTTTCTTTGCATAGCTATGTTTACTTTGACAATATTGAAACAATCCATTTTTTAGCTCCTTGTTTTTGGAACTTGGCTATAATCTCATAAATAAGTGAAGCCCACCCTTAAGGTGTTCAAATCATTCCCATGTGCTGGTCACCCTCAACCTAAGGCTCACTGCCCCATGAACCCCCTGCCTCTGTCCTTCCAGCAGCACAAGAGCCATCAGTTTTATTAAACACTGATACGTAAAGAAAAGCAAAGATCTGGATCTGTCAAGCATGGAAGTTGTCATAGTGCTCCAAATATCTTAGCTGAGAAAGTGCAGATTTTACTCCCAAGAAAAGAGGGAGAAGAAGGCAAAATGAACTTCCCTACCATGAGATGAAGCCACGCGGGCTCTGCTTGCATGTGATTGCTCATGACCCAATTTTCTACTACCTTTGGAGAATCCTCCCAGCCTTATTCACTGAGCAGGGATAAAACAAATTCAACCTCCAGACTGGACCAGTCTGCACTGCCCCTAACTGCGATCTTTCTCTTTTTCACCTTACTAGATGGATACAAATCATAGAAGAGACAGCCGTCAAGAGTCTTGCAGAATTCTCAGCAGTAGGTCTCTTCAGTTTCTTGCCTTTGAGACAGGGGTAATAGTAAGAACTATTTCAAAGGAATATTGTGAATATTAACAAAATAACTCATCTAGAAACTTGACTTGTACTGAAGGACCAAGATAGTGTCCCAAGCTTACCAAACTTTGTAAGGAAATTGAGATTCGGTTAAGTAAGTAAATAAGCAAATAAGTAAATAAGGTGCAATCTATTTCAAAGGCCTGGCCCAGTCACACCTCTGTCTTTCTAAATAACGTTTCTCCCTCTAGTTGCATTTGGATTCCGTGCTAATGTGCAATAGTTTCCAATTTCCCTTCAGCCGCTCTCCAGAAGTGCAATATTGGTTCTTTGTCTTAGGGACATTTCATTTCCTCAATCATGTTAAATCAAACAAACCTTCCATACCAGCAAACAGAAAGGAGCAACTCTGGGCCTCTGAACTAATTTGCACTGGCAAAACTGATCAGGCCTTCCTCCAGTATCTTAATTAGGAGCCTTAATCCCTTTGATTTAAAACTAGAAGAAGTACAGGAGATGCTTGAAAATAGAGCATATTTATCTAACATAGACAAATAGGGTTTAGAAAGTCCACTTAATATATGGTGTCAACAGAAATATATGTCCCTTTCTTTCTAATAATTTTTCCAGAATAAAGTATAGCTTACACGCAGATCGGAGCCATCACTTTTCATGTTCTCTTTCATTTAAAGAGACAGTTATTTTCAGCCCACTCTGTGTTTCCAGAAATTTGGGGTTGGTTTACTTTAATTTCTCCTGTACTGAAAAAAGAAAGTGACTCAGAATGTATGAATATAGCTCACATTGCAGTCTTTTTAAAATGTGATAAATGGGTGGTGGTGAATGGAAGTTGAATGCGTGAAGATGAAAACAGAGTGCCAGTGATTATGGTCTACCCTCAGTCTTGGGTAGGTCTGTCAGGAAAGGCGCCAGCATGTATTTGACAGAGGGCTCATGCTTGCACACAGAGTAAGGTTCAGGCTGAGGTGCCTGGACACGGCCCTTCCAAGCCTGTGGTGACATGTGTGGTCAGCACTCGGTGCAGCCAGGGGCTCGGGTGAGCCTGCAGTGACCTCACCCACCTGGACCATCAGTGTAGGCTTCTGAGCAGCCTGCTTTTTATAGACCCACCTGTATGTGGGCATTTATGGAAAACAAGGCAAGCTGCTGAAGCCCAGATACTTCCACAAAGATTGTGTGAGAGGATTCTGGGCCCCTGGGGACTTAGCATCTTGCTCAGTCTGTTAGCTGTGTTCTTCTACAGAAAAACAACTGGATCCTTGGAAGCTTCAGTCTCTTATGAAGTCCACCTGTAATATTTAGTCCCTATAGGCAGTCATTGATGACATCATTCCTAGGGTGTTCTAGAAGAGCTGGAGTACCTAGACCTGTGCAGTCTCAAACCATAATTCACAGTCAGTGCAATCAATGCCAGACTCTTGGCTTCAACTTTACATTGGAGCCAGTGGCACTGTAGCCAAAACATCAGTATCAAAGCAAACAAAAGACTCTTTGCACTGAAGAATTAGCAGGCCACTTTTAGTATGCTAGTGGGTGGGGGGGGGACCAAGAGATTCAAATCACCAGCCCAGAGTCAGGTTTGACTTCAGTTTAAATATAGTTTACGAATGGCCAGTAGAAAGCTGATAGCAGGTTATTACATGACTGGTAACACGGAGTACAAGAATCGCATCATATGTTGTCAGGCAGGTTTACTTAAAAGGAATTGTTTAGCATTCTGGGAAGGAGGGGAGGGAGTGTGTGCAGAGTAAATAGAGCTAAATGGGTCCTTGACTGGCCCAGTCTGCTCCAGACATGAAGTCCTTGAAACAAGCTGGAAACTATATATATATATATGGAAAACACAGTCAAGTTGGCCCAGAGCATTATCAAAGCAAATAGACAGTCAAGGCCGACTATGTGACAGACAGCGTGAGCACAGTCATGGGCTGGGACCGATTTCTAATCCTTGCTATCATAAGCATCCGAGTCTGCTACCCTGACGGCATCACATGTCTTCTCACAAAAGATGGTTTTCCCATGGCTAGTCATTCCCTGGGAGGATAGCCAGACTCTGCCTATGTTAACAAGTCTTAAAAAATTAGTTTGGTTACTCTCAGTACCACAAGGACTCAGTCTAAACAGGTAAACTATAATAAAAATATGAAGCAAAATCCAAAAGTAAAAGGCACATGAAATACTCTTTAGTATATGAAATAATGAAAGAACATAGTGGTTTTATATTTAAGACTCACTATTGTATCATTTACCTCATTTATTTTGATAGCGCTCTAATAAGGTTGGCAGGCCATGTTTTTCTTTTATAGAAAAACAAAATGAAGGAAAACTGGCAGAAAGAAAGCTAAGTAAGCTGACCAGGGAGACAGAGGCCAGGATGGCTTTGGTCTCAACAGTCAGACTCTGGAGGGATTTGGAAGGAGCACACTGCCTCTGCGTGTGTACCTGGGAACTTCAAAAAGGCCATCACGTGATACTGAGAAATGTAATCCTTTGAAATATCTTAAACCCTCTTCCCTGAAATTTTGTTTACAGCTTTCAGTTGCCCCAGTAGCCTTTAGCTAAGGATCGGCTTGAGGAAAGACAAACTCAATCACCTGCATCCCCTTCACATGATCAGTGACGCTAAAGTTAGGGAAACCTAGGCTAGTAAGATGTAATTGTTTACTGCTCCTTGGCATATGACCATTAAATGCAATCTAAAGCCTGATATTCCACAATTATTCCATATACAGGGCATTTTTGTCTCCTCAGTGTGCCACTTAGTTCTGCATCCAGTGGCTAAACATAGGAGAATAAAGAGCCCTATGTAAGTGTAGTTAATATCGCCCCTGGAGAAATGGGGAGGGTGTAGATAATAGCAAGCCCATTCCCCAAAGATACGATTGATTAGTCTGCTGCAGACCCCGGTCATGGGGAGAGACAAGCCACATAAGCATATGAAACAATTACAGATTAGCACACCCAGCCGGCTGTCAGCACAGAAAACTGCAAACATCACTGAATAATTACAGTTGGAGCTATTGACTGGGGCTGCAGAAGAGTTTCATCCAAATGCTTTTAATTTGCCAAACAGTGGGAAGTGTGCTGCGGAGAGCTTGCTCCCAACAATGGCATTTTTCGCTCTGCTTAATCAAGGGGAGAGCTTAATAAGGCGATGGAGATTGTTTTACATCTTGCCAAATAAAATGAATGGCCATTTGAGAGGTGGTGAATGGGAGATGAAACAGCTTATGATAAGTGGTCTGGGATGGCTTTGGGTCCTGTGACAGACCCTAGTTTGGTGCAGAACCTAAGAACCTTGCTGGTCAGAGGGTTTATGCCAAGCTTGCCTGACAGATGGTGGAACTGAGGCTGAGGTACCAGGTGGAGGTGGAGGAGCCCCTTCACCACCCACTACATCCGTGATGTCCCTTTGCCTTTCCAAGCCCTGGGAGCCTGTGCTTACTCAGCTAGAAATGGTGAATGACTTTTAAAGACATTATTATTAATAAAGTTCATAGCTTATTCATATGTCTGTAGTTCAACCTAGTGTCCAAGATACTACATGATATTTAGTCATGGATCCTTAGGCTCCTGTTGGCTGTGACAGTTGGAAGGTTTGGAGAATATGGTGAGGTATAGCGTAGGATGCTGCTGAGATTGTTCTGGATTTTCTCAGGATTGGACAAATGAAAAGCACAAGCTAAAGTTGGCATGGTTAAGCTGAAGGGGTATAATTAGCCATGCTAGCAAACATGTGCAATAATTCCCACAGCCCCAGACATGGTTCCCCCACCAGCATCTTTCAGAATGCCTGGCATTGGTCTTGACTGTACTGATGGTCTAAGGTTTTGATAGTTAAAGAGAGTGGTGGAGAGATGCACCATCTTTCCTACTGCCATCATTCCTATTATCCTCACATACCTCTAAGTTAATATAATTTTAAGTTTTCAAAACATAATATTCAACTTTTAATCAAAACACTGTAAAATCTCTGTTGACAAGATAGTCTTCACTCTTGTTTTAACTGCTCCCTGGATGACTCTACAGGCTGACATTGGCCATCATCGCCACCAGACCCTGGTTTTAGTGAAGCTTTTGGGTTCATACACATTCTTCTTAGCAACTGCAATGCGCCACACTTCTAAGATGGCTCTGGCTGCTCACACCCAGAAGGAATAGCTGTTGGTTCTCAAAAACTGTCAGATAGTCCACAAGATGAAGTACTCATCTTAAAACAAATTAAAAAATTGCATTGAGCAGGAACTGCTTAGCCCAAAAAAGAAACAGCTAATTACGGTCTTCTTGGATTATGGAAGATTAAGAAGAGTCACAGAAACTTGGTTCTAGTCTTGACTCTGCTGCAAGTCAGCTATGTGATCATGGGCAAGTTGCTTTACTTCTCTGTGCTTTGTATTTCCAACTGGAAAATGAATGAAATAATGCTCACCCGACACGGCTGTAGGAGGTAATGTATGTAAGGTGCTTGGCACAGTTTCTGGCACAGACTAGATCAATCCATAAAACTCAGTTACCATTCCATTTATCCTATAATCTTTACAAAGATACAAAAAACACACTTAAGATTTTTGTAATTATTCACAGCTGAGCGAGCACTTTCTCAGTTTAGGGTGGTAAACCATTGTCCTGGCCCATTACATTCTAAATAAAAGGAAGAAGGCTTTGATCTCAGTAAGAGTGATGATTGGACTTGGACAGAGGACATTTTTGGCCTTGGAGATTGTGAAGCTCAGAGTTAAGGCTGTGCCCTGAGGCTGTTGACTCTGTTGCTGACCTCGCTGTCACTCAGCTGGATCAAAATTTGAAGCTGACTGGGATAGTGTTAGGGATTCTTGGGGTACATGGCAGAGAGGATTCACTGTTCATCCTTGGGACATACTCACCCCAACTCTGCCATGGGAATCTTCCCCCTTTCTGCTTCCTGAACCCACCATTTCTTGGAGCTCAATCTGTGTGGTGGAAAAAAGGCTTAGTGCATAGTCCAGAGGTGCAAGAAACACTCATTTCTGCTTTCTCTAAAAAGTCAGTACAAGCCCAGCTCTGATCCTTTCAGCTGGACTTATGAGGAACTTGATTTTAGTTATTCAGGTTGCTCCTCGGGGCTGTGCTGGGAATCTGTGGTCGCAGAGCATTGGACAGCTCTTCAGTCCTGTCGAGACCTCCTGACTGTGTGTGTGGGTTCCTGGATCATCCCAGCCCAGCACTTGCCACCCATCCTGAGCTTGCCTTGCAGGTACCTGTCACCCCTTGTGAAAGATCAACAGCTTGAGACTTGTGTCTTTATCACAATGTCCTAGAGCTAGTGTACGGACTAGCAGGTGGCGGGAGCCTAGTGGATAAACATGTTTCTGTTACAGCACTCAGTAGGTTCAACGGCTTCTGACTGCAAGCCTGCTGAGGAAAGGGTTGAGCTTCTTCTATTTCCTTAATGCTGATTGACTTAATAAATGCCTCTTGAATAAATAATGGGATGCGTTTCTTTTATTATTTTTGCATTGCAGTGATTCGTGGTCTGCATGAGTGCATCGGGTCTGTGCTGGTCATAGTGATAGAGATGGCTCATTGTTTGTAAATGGACATTTTTGCATGTGTCTCTGAGAGAGACAATGTTTTTCAGGGGTCACGTGACTAAGTTCTGGCCAGTGGTAGTAGTTTGGAGTGCCACTCGCTGAGGGGAGCCTTGTCCTTCCCATCCCTTCCTCCCTTGGCTAGAGGGTAGATGTGATAGGAGTCTCTCTTGGGCCGCCAGGATCAAGGAACAGTTGAGCAAGACCAAGGCAGGAAGCTGGGCCTCAATGCTGTGGGCCTCTTCAGGGCCCTAGGCTGGAGGGTATGAGATAAGTAGCTTCCATCCTGTTTAAGCCCCTAGGCTTGGTGTGTGAGAGCAGGCCAACTTTTGTCCCAGATAACACCCTCCTCTCCATGCCCTGGTATGTATAGCCTGGTACTGAGCAGGAGCTGCCTTTCTCTATCCTAGCCATCGCCATGTTTTCATCCCCCACCCCACGGAGCCCCTAGGGACAGCGAGCAGCAGCCGGGAGGGAGCTCCTTCCAAGCTGCAGCCTGAGTCAGCAGCAGTTTCTGGTTTAATGAGATGACACTAATGATGATGCCTCCCTGTGCCGAGGGGACTTGTCCTTCTTGGAGACCTGTGCTCCAAACCTTTCCATCACAGCTGAGCTGGGAGTCACCGGGGAGGCGGGAGCCTCGTGGCAGGGCTGAGAGGTTACAACCAGCAAAATGCATACTTGCTGCCCTGTAACCGAGTTGAATTTCAGCAAAAAGGGAGGAAATGGCACCCAGGCTTGCTGCACCCTGGCACGTGCCCTAAAAGTGCCCCTCTGCCTCCCTGGAGCACAGGACACTTGAGGAGGGCCATTTGCTTCATGAGCTTCCTGTCGACTTTCTCGGATTCACACACCCTCCCTAGGGTCCTAGTTCCCTTTTCTGAGTCAGTTGTCCAGAACAGAGAAAGGCACCATGATCCTAACCATTTTTATTCCATATTTTGGGGGAAATGAGTGGCAAGCATCCCTATCTCACTCATGAATGACAGGAGGGCTGAATTTCTCATTTTATCTACTCAGTGAAGAACCTACTTGCTGAGTACTTACTACTACCCAAGGGCTTTGCTAAGTAATGAGCTCAGCAGATTCTCTCATTTGCCTCGTGAGGGCTATGTTCTTACAATCACAGTTTACAAATGCAGACACCAGAGCCCAGGGAGATTCACTAACCCTCCACAGTCATCCAGCTCACAGAAGAGCTGGGTTTGTGCTTCAAGGGCCTGAACCAGATGCCTGCTCTTTCCAGGAGGCCTCAGTGGGCTGACACTTTAGAGCCTGTGGTTTGGAAAAAAGCATGAATGAATTCAGTGAGGGGAGCAAAAGCCAGGCCCAGATGAACAGTTTCCAGTATCAAACACGTAGGATGAGAGTAGTTAGATACAGGCCTGAGGTCAGAGGTCAGGCTTGGTTTTGGCATGAGCAGGAATGGGTAAGCTGTACAGTGCAAGGCGGAGGGGCAGAATGTGGCAGAGAAGAGCTAACAATACAGCTGGTGGCCAGGGGCTCTCTGCTGCAGGGTTTGGCTACTTGGATCCAGCAGAAGCCCCTGGAGGCAGGGAGTGCAGTTAGGGCCCTTGTACTGCAGTGACATTCGCTGCCTCCCCCTGCTTCTCTCCCTGCTCTCTGCCCTTCAGGTTCCAGGAAGAAGCACAAGATGCTGGGTGGCTTGGAGTCTCCTCTAGCTGAGGGCATGGGTGTGACTCCCCTGGCAGCTCCTTCCCTGCCGCCCACAGCTCCGTCTCCTCACAGTGCCCTTCCAGGAGTAGTCCTTGCCAAACCAAGCTTCCGCTGCCACAGTCTGACTCCATTTATTTTCAGATTTTATGTACTTTAAAATAGCCTTGCTGATAGGTGCCAAAACCCAGCAGACCTGAAAAATGCTTACCAGGATGAAAAACTGAAGGACACTGGCTTCTCTGGCATGGCTCAAGATTCCCCCCACTTTCTGTCTCATTCGCTTCTGCTCCCGAGGTCACCTCCCTGAGGTACAGAGAGCCCAACATCTTTTCTGGCCAAGTTTACCAGACTTTCCTCCTTAACACATATTCCTAGGAAAAGAGAGAAAAATACTCCATTTCCATTCTCTGGATGCAGAACTAAACCAGGAGCTCATGAATTAGAATCCAGTTGAATTTGAATTCACATTATATTTGGAGGGGCTTGGGAGTGCATAAACCAGGAGGGAGGTAGAGGGCGGGTAGACACATATTTGTTAGCTTCTCTGCTCCCTTCTTACCCCATCAGACCTGCAGAAGCTTCAAATGTCCTGGAGGGGTTGCCCAGGGTGTTTCTGCCCAGGGAGGACTCGGCACATGCAGGCTGGACTGGCTGTTGCAACTACCCCTTAGCCCACAAGAAGCACAGAAAGCTGGGTACAAGCCACATCGTCAGGAGCAGAACTATGTAAAATAAAACTAAAATACAATCTTGGCCTTCAGGGAGGGCTGAGAAAGCACGAAGTGCTATAGATGCACATGGCAGGGTGCCCAGGGCCTGTGGAGCTCAGGAAAGGTTCTGGGAGGAGGTGACCTTGAGGCTGAGGCTAAGGATGAGTAGGAGCTGGAGTCCAGTGGCAGGGAAGATCAGTCAAAAAAGGGTGCTCCAGGCAAGGGAAAATGCATAGGCAAGGCCTGGAGGTCAGAAAGAACAGGCCGTGCCACTAAGAAACTGGGCTCCATGGGTCTGGGCCAGAGAATTCCAGGGGAGCCAAAGGAGTGATGGAGAAGGAACTTGTTGGAGCTTCGCAGGCAGCTTGAAGAATTTGGTTATCATAGGGGCAGTCTTTATTTTACTCACTGTTACATTGCTTTTGGGTCAAATGGTAACTGGTACCTAGTAAATGCTCCTTCAGTATATATTAGTTGTTAAGATCACAAGATTTTAAGCAGAAAAGGTCTGATGAGTTTTGTGCTTGAGAATCACTAAATACTGTGTAGAAAACAGCTTGTGGGGCAAAAGGGCTGAGATGGAAGACAGGGTCATGGAAGAGGCCCTAACTGCAGATAGCAGTAATGAGAGAAGAGTGGATTTGTGATGGGCCCAGGGGTGATATGAAGGAGGAATCAAAGTGAAGGGCATTGGTATAGTCAGAGTGACTATTTCTACCAGAGTGACAAAGTACCAGGACTAATCAACACATAACAGGAAAGATTTCTCTTGCATGTGGTTTCCGAATGTTCATTTCATGGTTGCTTGGTGTGCTGCTTTGAGCCCACAGTGGCATAGGACATCATGGCAGAAATGCAGGGTAATCAAGGCCTTTCACCTCATAGCAGCTAGGAAGGAAAGTGAAGAGGAGAGAGGAGAGGAGGACTAATGATCTGGGACTTCCTAACTTCCTTCCAATAAGTTCCACTTCTTTGAGGTTCTACTGTCTCCTGATAGTGCCACCAGAGGGTCCGGAGCTTTCAGGGGATGGCCTTGGGGGGATGTTCAAAATCTACATCATGACCAGTATCTAAGTATGACTTCTGCAGCTCTTTTGGGTACAGATCTTAGTTTTGAGACAAGGTCATCCCCATGGACACAAAGCAGAGTCCACTCAGCTCAGAGCCTGGTCTCCAGGATAAGCAGGTCTGACAGGCTCGTGGTCATTTGGTTCATGTGATACGTGCTCCCCTCTCCCACCCCAACGTTCCTCAAAGACAGAACTTCTATCTTGAACTGCTCAAGTAGAAATTAGTTTTAATTCACTTGAAGATTCATGGTGTGCTAAATACTGAGGTGTGTGTGTGTATGTGTGTGTGTGTGTGTTTGTGTTTGCGTGTGTGTGTGCTGAGGGGGGATGGTTGACCCCAAACACAGGATTTCCATGTCTTCAAAGTTTTATGAAAATGAAATTACAAGTGATATCACAGCTTTTAGTTTTTTTGGCCTTGAAGACATGTATTGAGCAACTTTCGTGTACAAGGGAGAAGGGCCTATAATTGAGCACCTACTCATTAACCATGTTCATGTTTGCTGTATTCTATTTAGTTTCCAAAGACTCTTCAGAACTAATGGGCTTAGATTTATAAATTGACTTGCCTGCAGCCACGTAGCCACCAAGGTTGAAGCCAGAGTGTGGAGCCAGTGTTGGTCTCCAAGGAGAAGGCATCCATCCACCAGCATCTTCATCACACCCCACAGAGCCAATATTCTCCACCCATGAGGTACATAGAGAGGAAATATGGATGGAATTCAATCCATCCCTAGATTGGTTATGAAGGAAAAGCAGTGGAAAGAAGAGGGTGTGTTGGGTTTTATAGAAATAATACACGATAGATCAGGAGTCAAATCTGGTTCTGTCCCTTACAAGCCAAGTGGCTTTGAGCAGTTATCCGATGTCTCAGATTCTCCATTTCCTACTCTGCAAAATGGAGCTGCCTCTCTTAGCCTCTCAGGGAAGAGAAATTAGAGGCTTTTCAGAGGACCCAGTACACAGAGTGGGCTCAGCACAGGGCCTCCAAGAATATGAGCTGGACCATCGAGGACAGGGCCCCTTCTCTACATCAGGGGCTGGGGTCAGAGGAGGACATTCCAGGTGGAAGGAAGAGAACAAGCACAAGAAATATTGGCAGGGAGACATGAGGAATGGTGAGTCATTCAGCCTGATTGAAATGTAGGAGAATGTGTTTGAGGTGGAAAGCTGGAGAACAAGGATGCCTTTAAGTGCCGTCTGCTTCTCTCCACCCCCGTAGCACAGCCCTCTCTGCCTCTGGTGGTTCTCCATGGTCCTCACCCATCCTTGCCCCAGCCTTGCTGTTCTGTAATCCCTCCCCCAAACACAGGGCTTGTAGCTTGCACAGTTTGGACTTCATTCAGTGGCCGTGAGGGGCCATGGAATGTCTCGGGCAGGGGGATGGCTAGGCCGGTCCCGGGCCTCCGGAGCGTTACCCACACAGCAGGGCTGGCGGTGAGGACCATGGTGCAGCTTAAGCAGCCCAGTCCTCCATCTGGGCAGCCTGCTAGGGCTCGCTGCCAGCTACACAGTTCAGCCCCACAACACTGGCATGTGCTGTGAAGCTCAATTCTCAGTGACTCTGTCTGCAGCCAATCAGACCAGAAATCCCAAGCCTTATATGCTAAGCTCCTCTGCACTCCCCCAGAATACCACGAGTGACAGAGGAAACAGTCTAGGACCTGAGGCCTGGATCTGTAGCAGAAAGCAGGACCTCACACACGCAGCATTAGAATTAATCCTTTGATGTAAGACTGTATGGTTTCTTCCTCTGGAGCAAAAGAAACACAGGTGAAAGCAATGAAATCTTTTATTGACCATGGAGTGGGATACTGGAGACTCTGCTGATGGAGACAGAGGTTGGAGCTTTTATGTGCTTGGGCTAAGGGTGGACTTTACATGGGCAGTGCAGTGATGCAACAGGTGCTGATTGGGGGAGGGCTGGTGCTTGCGAAAACCAAAAAAGGAAGTTTCTGGTGAACCCAGAGAGAGGAAGCAGAAGACAGTCTAGGAGAGACTCCTCAGCATTGGCTCTGGGATCCCTGCACATGCTGACTCCCTGCCATGATGACCCTGGGGACCGCTTCAGGGGGCAGACCCTTCAGGCCAATTTTTCCTTGTTACACTTCTGCTTACTTTCATATTTTAAAATGTCTTTAAGTACTGCTTACATTGCTTATTTTACCCAAGTGCCAAGGACAATTAACATCCCAAGAAGGTGCAGTGTAGTACTTACTGTCCACAGCAGGGTCAATACATAGGTGTTCCATTTGGAGAGCGCCCTCTTCAATGCTAGCTTGTCCTTTATATATCTGTCACATTGCATCTGAACTAGAAAACTGTGTCCACTTCAACATCCAGCTGAGATGCCATTTCCTACTTGAAAACTGGACAGTTTATTAAGTTGAGGGAGTGCGTGCGAAGCTCTCCCCTGCCTTCCCTGGCTTGCTCCTCCCATTACACCTAGGACAGTCTCCTGTATTTCTACTGTACTTTCTGATATAGCTCCATTGCCATTTTTATCCATCAGGTTAGACCTTAGCTTTGGTGTGTCCATCAGCCTGTCCTGCAGTTCTGGAAAGCCAGAAGCATAAGATGCTCATCATTTTTATGCCTTCGAGCCACCCCAGGGCCTCATGCATAGTAGGAACTCTGCCCATAGGGAGGGACGGCCACACGGTGTCTGAGTGGTGTGTGCAGTCTGATCTGACCATGATGTGGTTCCTGGGCTTGTGTGATGTCCACTAGACTCTTTCAGATGCGGTCAGCTCCCCATTCTTTCCTGCCCTCACCTCATGCTGAGGATGTTGGAGTATGTAGCAGAACCTGTCTTCTTCTTCTTTTTTTTTTTTTAAATCAGGAATTGAACTCAGACCCTTGCACTTGCCAGGGAAGCACTTATTCCACTGAGCCATCTCCCAGGCCCCAGAGCCTGTCTTCTGATCCTAAACCCTGTCTCTGCTGCCAAACAGAAACAGGTACAGAAGTCACCAGCTAGAAGAAGGGCTTATCTTTAGTGTACAGAAGATGCTGTCCCCATTCCAAGACTCCACTGGGTGCCCCAGTAATTTCATCAGCTCCCACCCAGAGATCTGCTTGGCCTCCAGACCTCCTGGGCCTGGTTGTTCTCTAGCCATCCATCACCCCTAATGTAAGGATCCAGGGGCCCTTCCTGGAAGAAGCAGGGAAGTGGGCTGCAACCTACCACCCCACCCAGCCTATCTCGCATTACTGATTTCTCTAAGGGTTTTCTAGACTCCTGGTCTCCCAAGCTGGCTATAGTTGTACACAATGATCATTCAGTTCTGCCACACCTGCCATGTCCTTAGGTTTTGACCTTGATGGGATTTGTTGACTCAGGTTATCCAAAAATGGACATCTAGTGACTGTAGCATTGAGTGGTTTTTCTGAGCATGATGTCCCTGATCCTGCCTCTATTTATAAAGTTTAAGCTTCAGTTTCCAGTGGTTCTAAGCCCAGGCAGTGGGGTGGCGGTCCTTTCTTTACCTTGAATTTGCCTGTCTTTGCAGCTGCAAGAGACTGAAATACTCTCTTCCCACAAGCTGGCTGCTAAGACTTTGAAGCACAAAAAGAGTTGCTTCAGCCAGAGCAGTTAAAATCCAGGAATGTCTGCCCAGAAAGGAGGAAATAAATCAATGTTTGCTTAAGGAATAAAGAACAAACTCCTCTAGAAAAACAAAATGTGATTTTTTTTTTAAAATTACCAAAGCTGGCTTTACCAATCACAGAAGAAACTAAATTCCTTGAAGCTCTTAATGGGTCCTGATGGTATCTGTACTGTAGTAAATACCAGATTTTCTTAGCTATGGTTAATAACTGATGCCTGGTCCTCTCTTCCCTGCTGCTACATCTTTCCCACAACTCTGATCACCTTTATCTTCATGATTTTCTGGCCTTTGCATCTGTCACTATGCTAGCACTTATATTCCAATAAGTTGGAGTGAATTAAGCACTATTTTCATGTTATTTTTTGCCTGAACCATCAAAATAGGTTCCTTGCCTATCTCTTTGGCTCTAATTTGTCCTTTACTTCCAGAGCTGCTGCTCTTGATATCAGTCTGAACTATAAATCTGTCCCTACCCAATGCCAGCAACAGTAAGTGGCACCACTGTCCGAAGCAAAGCCTATGGGACTTTTGCCTCTGGGACGCAATCCTCTCCCCACATCACACAATGTGCAGTGTGACCCACACTTACTTCCTCCACAGATGCATGCTTCTAACACTGTGCAGGTCTCAAACCTTCCTTGTGACCAGGCCTTCAAATCAGCCAAGATCTAAGCCCAAACTAGATAAAGGAAAAGGGGAAAGAGAAGAGTACTAAAATAGTATGTGGAATAGGAGATGATGGAAGAAAGGGGAAATTTTGTTTTCCTTTGGCATTTCTCTAGCTAAATCTTGGGTGAAAGCAGAATTATGAATTTTGATAAATGTGCCTCTCATTCCCTTAAATTTTGTTTTATGGATGTATAAAATATACTCAGGAATATTAATATTCCCTAAATACAGAGGTATAAGGATGTTAAGCAAGACCCATTTATGTAACCAGCACCCAGATCAAAAAACAGGAGCTTGAGGGTTAGCTCAGTTGTTTAAGCACCTGCTAGGGCACACCCAGTCAGGTGCAGGGGACCATGGTTTGATCCCCAGCTCCCCATGTCCTACCAGACCAGCCCTTAAGGCAGCCTGAGCCAGCACGCCCCTCCCCCACAAAAAAAACCCTTCTCAACTTTTAAGGGCCAGCCAAATACCTCAATGGATAAAATGCCTGGTTAGGCAGACGTAGGGACCAGGCGTTTGATTCCCCAGGTCTGCAGTGCTGGTCCTACCCTCAAGGCATGCTGAGAAGGCAATTGGGACTAGGCTTGGTGGTATGTGCCTGTAATCCCAGCACTTGGGAGGCTGTAAATAGGAGGATCACTAAGAGTCTGATTTGTGCAGTGAGACCCTATAGACCCTGTCCTAAAAAATAAAATAAATAAATAAAAGAAACAACTAAGCATCAGCCTGCCAAGCATAAGACCTGGGTTTGATCCCCAGTACCCCCATACCATGCTGCTATGTTATCCACCAAAACTGAGCATGGTGGCACATGCCTGTAATCCTAGTCCTGGGGAGGTTGAGATAGGAGGATCACTGAGTCTGAACTGTGTAGTGAGACTCTGTACTAAATAAATAAGTAAATAAAACATTTTTTAAAAAGAGGAAAAAAGCAAGACATGGCCAAGAACCCAACAATCCTCCTCATGGCTATTATTCCTGCAAAGGTTATCCCCAGACATACTGGTTTCTTATACCATAGAATAGGATTGTCTATTTTTGAACTTTAAAAAATGCAACTCTATAGCTCTGGCTTTTTTTTTTTTCTTTTTTTGCAAAACATTACATTGGTAAGATCCATCCGAAGAGTTGTAGTTTGTTCATTTTCGTTGTTGTATAGCATTCAATTGAGTAAGTACACCATTATTTATCTATTCTACCACTGATAAGATATGGGCAATGTTATGACTTGTGTCTAGCTGTCCCCTCAAAGCCTCAAAGTCATAGGTGGGGCTTTTCTAGATGTGGCTGGATCTAGGGTATGTGACGCTGGGTATAATAGTGTGTGATTACTAAAGCAGGCCACTGATCGGTTTGGCATAGTTCTCAATGTGGATGTTGGGAAGTACGAGTGCTGCCTGCCTTGAAGTGTGTGCCCCGCTAGAATATGTGGGACAGACAGGGGCCGCCACAGTCACCTGCACACTTGCTTGCTGCTTTGCTGCCTTCTGCCCACCAAGAGCTGTTTTCCCTCCGCGATGCCGTCTGCTAATACCACCACGCTTTGGAGCCAACTATGAACTGACGCCTCTATAAACTAGGAGCTGAATAAATAAGCCCCTCTTCCTTTAACTTTGGAGATGTGGTCAGCAATCTAGTTCATGTCTTTTGGTGAATACGTATGTGTTTATGGTGGGTGCATACCAAGAAGTAGCATTGTTGGTTCATGGGATATGTACCTATCCGGCTGTGGGAGGTGCTGTTGCATAGTTTACCAATGTGTATGAATAGCACCAAGTGATGGAGTGTAAGACTTTGGGTGGCCCCATATCATCTGGTGAAGTCAGTTTCTCTTCTAGTAGGTCTGGGGGGGTCTTTCAGAGGTTTTAAATTAGTCCTTCCCTGTGAGTGCTAATGTTGAGCACCAATTCTTATGTGGACAGGTATTTTGGATAGTCTGAAAGTGTCAACTCAGGAGTGTCGACTATTTTTCTACAGGTTTCTACCTTTTTCTTATTTATCCAAAGGAGAAGCTGGACCATGTTGAACTCACCATATTTTCCATAGATAGATCTTACCACTCCTTAGCATAATTCAGTTTAGCCACTCTGCACTGATAGTTGCATGACTGTGATGGTTTCAGCGGGATGCAGAGTGGAGTAAAGTTTAACCCATCCTCATACTGGATCCTTTTCTTTGATGATTTAGAATCTAAGCCTAGGTTCCCATACTGGCCAGACTTCTTAGCTGAGCCTCACATCCTCACTCTATTATTCATATTGCAGCTTTTATTTGAAATTTCTGGAAATTTATTTTTGGTACAGGGTCTCAGTACACACCTTGGATTCATATGATCCTCCTCAGTGTTGGGATTACAGGCATGCACCACCATGACCAGTCTTGGGGCTGGCTGAGGTATGCTGGAGAGCAGGGTCATCATGGTATGTGGTGCTGGGGATCAAATCCCAGTCCCTGCACTTGTCTAAGCAGGCACTTAGTCTGCTGAGCTATTTTGCTGGCCTTGAATTTCTAGAAGTTTAATGGTTAACTGTTTTTTCAGGTCTCCAAAAGAGGACCTGGGAGAAAGGAGCAAATGACTGAAGGCAGATGAGGTATGATTGACTTTGCCCAGCTCAACAGCTTCTGCTAGGGAGCTGCACTACAAGACAGCCAGGCTGTGTTCTTCCTCTCCCAGAAATGGACAGCAATAACAAGTAGAAAAAAAAATTGATGTTGAAGCTGCCTTACTTTATGCCTTGCAGTAATAGCTAGTACTTTGGTTTGGAAAATGTGAAGTTTCCACATGACACATATTTTGAAATTCTCTTGCTATGTCTTAACTGATGGCTTCTGTGTACAGACTCACAGTGTTGCAGGATACAGACAGGTACAGGCCATAGAAGTCAGCTAGCAGATGGGAAGAACATTTTTATGAGATCACTAGAGCCTTGTATTGATCTCGTTTTATGATCTGAAATTGTGCTGAACGTTTTTGTGCTAGGATAATCAGCACACTGTGCTCAGGAGACCTGGGTTCTCATAATTATCTGGTCAGGTTGCTATGGGGCCCTGGGCAGATAGCTGACATTCTCTGATCCTTTCTCTTTTTCCTTATCTGCCAAACTGATATCCTAATCATTGCCATGACTATTTTGCCTGATTTCTAGAAAAAAAAAAAGTGGTATATGTAAAAAATATTTTCAAAAAACTCAAGTGCCATACAGACTGGGCATACTTTATCCAAAGTGCTTGAGATCAGAAATGTTTCAGAATTCCCATTTTTTCTTTTTTCACATATGGGGATTTTACATGAATGCAATGAGACATCTTGAGGATGAGACCCAAATATAAGAATACAATTCAATTACACTTTTTTTTTCCATTTATTTTTATTTTATTAAAATACAAATGTCAATCAGACAGTTTCAAGACACCTTAACCATACAGAGTCGATGAATTAATACATTGCAAACTGTTTTCATAACGTTTTGGTA